>BHFT01021694.1:0-87316 GCA_004320025.1 Laticauda laticaudata
GAGAGGATGAAAAACGGAGGCAGTGAGTACAGAACGGAAACATCGCATTAACCAACAGATGGCAAGTGTTTCTCTCCGTTTTACATCCTCTTTCCATCCGTTGGTGGTGTGTGACAGGGGCTTAAAGAGGATATCCTTAAAGGAAAATAATGCAGGAACATAATGCAGGAAAAGTGCAAGGCTTCATCAGCTACTCCTACATTTAAGAATAGGAGATAATGGCCCAACATAATTTTCAATGTAATAATATAAACCGAATCGTGCTCTCTACCCTGTACTGGTTATAACTCAATGCAAAACATATGCAGGATACATAGGCTGATTGCTTTGATTAAATATCTGATTGCTTTGATTATTATACTAATACCATATGTATTAAAATATCTAAAGCTAAATAACAATATTTATAACGATCAGTGCAATATTCAATTGGATATTTTTACTAAAGTTCAGCAGAAATTCTTGTCACATTGCAGAATTCACATTTGGTAGAACCAAAAGAATTATGATTTTTTTTTCCTCCAAAGGTTTCTCCAACTTTTTTTCATGCAACACTGCATAAGAAAGAGTTACATTGCTAGACTATATAGCTTATCAGTTCTGTTACCTCAAGCAAACGTACTGAAACAAGTGGCGATTGTAGTTTTGAGAGATACCGCTGGGAAAAATATATCCAAACACAATCCTATATTCTTTTGAATTGTGAAATGGAACCCATAGGAATTCTGAGTAATCTTGGAAGAACTGTACAATACTGGTAGTTTGCTCTATGCATATAAATACAGTGGAATATTACTGGTAGTTTGCTCTATGCATATAAATACAGTGGAATATTATAATTTCTTGAGCAATATTAGGTAGAGTAGTAGGCCTATCATTTAGCTAAAGTAATAATTTTTAAGAAAAAGAAAAACCATTAAGGGTATATGTGGACAAATACGTGCGAGCCAAGCACACATTTTTATGCACACAAACAGCCTTGCATATCCACCTCTTAAGACAGAACTTCAAAACTATGAAGTGCCAATGTAACAACTTGTAAATAGGCTTGGAAAAATGGAATGGTCTTTTAAAGAGAAGATTTGCCCTTGAAATGCACCCCTTGTGACCTTAACATCGCCAAATGTTTCCATGTTTCAGACTCCCTGAAGCTCCAGCCACCAGTCAAATGGAATTTGGTATAGGTACTCCTCGACTTATGACCACAATTGAGCCCAACATTTCTGTTGTGAAGTGAATCATTCGTTAAGTGAATGATCAGGAGGACCCTGCAATGGTTGTTGCCTAAGTGTGAAAACTCAGTCGGCGAGTCCCTTTTTTTTTCAGCGAGGCGGAAGGGGGGAGGGGGTGTCCTTGTGACTTCAAACGGACACTAAACGAACCGTTGTAAGTCGAGGGCTAACCCGTACCTTCCAAAAACTATCCGGGCAGCAACGTGAGAAGCCATAACCCGACCCCACCCACGAGTCGAGGTCCTTTGCGTGACAAAACCCCTCTGGCGAGCCCAACTTTTGTGGTGCATTTCGGGGGCCGGGGGGGGCGCCAAGATGCTTTCCCGTCCCTTCCACCGTGTGTCCCTGGCCGCCGTGGAGAAGGAAACGGGTCGACAGGGCGAAGGGGGTGGGGAGGCCGCGCTCCTCCGCGCGAGGCCTCTCTCCGCTCGCCGCCTTCGAGGGCCGGGGGAGGTGGAAGCGCCTTTCCCCGCAGAGAGGGGTAGCGCTTCTCCCTCTGGGGAAAGAAAATGGTCGGCCGAAGGGGGAGGAAGACTCGCTGAGGAGGAGNGGGGAGGAAGACTCGCTGAGGAGGAGGAGGAGGAGGAGGAGCAACCCGGGCCGAGGGGGGGGGAGGGAGGCAGGGAAGCGACCCGGCCGGCCGCCACTCACCGAAATCCAGGAACTGCTTCATGGAAAGCGGGGACGGGGAGAAGCGGCAGTAGAAATCCACCTGCTGAGGGATTGTGTTCAGCGGGGAGACGCTCCTCAGCAGCGCCCGCAGCAATCTCATGGCGGCGGCGGCGGTGCACCCGGAGGGGCGCAGGCCAAGGCCTCTCTCCTTCAGCTCGCTCCAGCCGCCACTTTGCAGCCTCTGTCCGAAAGGGACGCCCCTTTCCCGGCTCGGGGAAAGAGACAAAGCACGTCCTGCTCGGGCCAAGGCCCGGGCTATTTCTTGCCCTCCGTTAGGGGGAGGAGGAGGAGGAGGAGGAGGAGGCGGGCGGAGAGGCGGAGCCGCTTGGGTCGCCCGGGAGGAGCGAAAGGGCGGAGGCCCTCGCTCGGCTCCTCCAAGCTGGGAAGATTCCGGTCCCGCCAGCGGGAGTTCAATCCTCCCCGCGTTTTTCTTTGCAAAGATGGGGCTCGGCGTCGACCAGGAGCTGGGCGGGCTCTCTTTCCCTCCGTTCCCTTGCAGGGTCTTCAGCGGGACGGGGCCAGGTTGTTCCCGCCAGAGCCGAGCGGATCGTCTCCCAGGGCGCCTATGGTGAGCAGTCCTGCCCGGGGCCGGGATTCATTTTTTTTTTTAAAAAAAGAACCGGTTCTGTGGGCGTGGCTTAGGGGTGGGTGTGGACTTGGTGGTCATGTGACTGGGTGGGCGTGGCTTGGTGCTCATGTGACTGGCTGGGCCCAGCCAACTCAATCGCTCCCGTGAGGCCCATCTCCTCGCCTGGCCTCTCATGACTGTGGGGATTGCTGCAACAGTCGTTAAGTAGTGTGAAAAATGGGCATAAGTCACTTTTTTCAGTGCCGTTGTAACTTTGAATGTCCCTCCACACAAGCAAAGTACCAGCAAAGGAGGGGAAAAAAAACTCCAAGATAGGAAGTCTAGTCCTGCCAAGAATGTAATAAGGGTTAACGGAGAGAGAGTTCTGTAAGCAACACCAGAAATGTTTCCTTCCTGCCTTCCTTACAGGATTAGGCCAGTATTCTCTTCTGACCACCAGTTCTTCCAAACCTCTTAGAACAGTGGTCCCAACCTTTTTTTGTACCAGGGACAGATTTCACACAGAAACACTTTTTTCAAGGACCGGCAAAATCAATTCTTCCCCAATAGTAAAGGGCTTCTGCTTCTTTACTATTTCTTTACTAAAAACATATTTTTATATATATTTTAATCATGATTATTCATTCTTTGCAGCCCGGAACAAAATGATCCATGGACTGGTACCGGTCCAGGGCCCGGTGGTTGGGGACCCCTGGCTTAGAATGTTAACAACCAGTTCTAGCAAATAGGTGTGAACTGGTAGAATCCCACCCCTGGTTCTGCCTGAATCTTTCTCGGTAGCCAGTACAGGTAGGCCTTGACTTATGACCTCAATTGAGCCCAAACAAAATCTTTGTTTAAGTGAATTTTGCCCCCTTTTACCGTCTTCCGTGCTTCTTCACCGAAGAAGCTTCTTGGAGGAGAAGCAAAAAGTCTTCAAAAGAAAAACCAGAAAGTCCAGTTGCCTCTTGAAAAAGCACCTTTGGGACAACTATAGCCTGGATGACTGAGAATCTCCATAGACCTACGGTTGTTTAGTGGATCACTGCAGTTGTTAAGTTAGTAACACTGCTGTTCAGCAAATCTGGCTTCCCCCTTGACTCTACTTGTAAAAAGGTTGCAAAATGGGATCATGTGACCCACACACATACCCCAGGATGCTGCAAGTCATAAATATGAATCAGTTGCCAAACGGCTGAATTTTGATCACCTGACCATGGGGATGCTGCAATGAGAAGTTTGAAAAATGATCCTAAGTTACTTTTTCACAGCCATTATAACTTTGAATGGTGATTAAATGAACTGTTGTAAGTCGAGGACTGTCTTACTGTACTCATTTCAGGATGGCCTTACGGTCTGTTTCCCTGGAGAGTTATGAACCATGACATCATGATAAATCAATTCCAATTTATTCTGTTAATCAAGGGTCTTCTATAGCAACTGAAAAATTAAAGCACATTTCTTTGGAATTGTGATAATTTTGGACAAAGTTTCTCTTTGTGTGGCAGGCATAATATCTTTCACATTTTATTCTTCAGATTGTCAATATACTACAAACTGTGCACTATTTTTTCTCATTAAAGTTCCTCTAGTTTGTTAATTGTTCTCGATTATTTTGATACAGGTAGTCCTTGACTAATGATCAAAATTGAGCCCAAAATTTCTGTTCCTAAGTGAGACATTTTTAAAGTGCGTTTTGTCCCTTTTATGACCTTTCTTGCCATAGTTGTTAAGTGAATAAACTCCAGTTGTTGCTAGTAATATAGTTGTTAAGTGAAATTAGTTTCCCCATTGATTTCATTTGTCAGGAGGTTGCAAAAAGAGATCACCTGTCCCCAGGACATTGCAACAATCATAACTATGAATCAGTTGCCAAGCATATGAATTTTGATCACTTGACATGGGGGTGCCATGTGTGAAAAATGGTAATAAATCACTTCTTACAGTGCTGTTGTAACTTTGAATGGTCACTATGTGAACTGTTGTAAGACACAGATTGCTTGTATTTTGCTTTAATGAAATAAAAATACAAGTCGGTTCCATTAATTTCCAAGAAAATATGCACACTTGTACTGCAATCTGGTGCATTCTTCTTCTCTCGTGTCGTACACTTTTCCAGCCACTGTAGAACACAGGCTCTGGCACATGGGTTGTAATCGTGAGATCATGTGATGTACAGGTTGTGGTAGCAGGGTGCAGTTTAATAGGTGTTCCATTGTCTGGGGAGCCTCCCGCAGTCGCATTCTGTGGATCCACATGGTTGTATCCCCATTTCTGCATCAGGGCTTTGCATCTCCCAACTCCAGTTCTAAGGCGATTCAGGAGGCCAATTTTGCCATGGTCACTGGCACCTGTTGGAGGGATTCCTTTGGCTCAAAAGAGAGGTATGGGTTTTCTCCTGTAGATGTTTTGACCAGGCTTCTATCCTGCAGCTCTGGGATTGCCATCCAGGGGTTGTACTGAGTGTAGAAAACTCTTCCTGGATTTTAGCCTTTTTGGTGGAGGAACATGCTGGAAAGTGGATGGCGACTGTCATCTTCCTGTTTTGTGCGTTCCACTCTTGAAGATACATCTCTTCTGACTGTAGAAGGGGCAATTCCACACAGCAGGTAGAGGTCATCAATTCGGGTAGGCTTGAGACAACCAGAGATGGCCCTACGAGCTGTATTTAGAACAGGGTCCAGCTTTCTGGCATGTGAGGAACGTCCCAGACAGGGCATGCATATTCGGCTGCGGAGTAACACAGGGCAAGGGCAGTGCTGCGGATGGTTCTGGGTCTGTTCCCATTGGAGTTTGCCAGCTTTCTCAAGATGTTATTCCTGCTCCCACCTTTGCCTTTGTCTTGCTGACGTGGTCCTTGAAACTGAGAGTGCGGTCTAGAGTTACACTGGTTTGTCTATGTATTCTAGTCTCTTGCCATACCAGTGGACCTTCAGTTTGCGGTTTGCATGTGCTGTACAGAAGAGGAAGGCAAGAGTTTTGAAGGCTAGAATTTCTCAACAAATTCGCACGGTAATTACCCATTGGAAGGGGTGTCAAGCTCACTGCCTCTGGGCTGAATGCATCATACATTGGCCACGCTCACCCCCATTTAAGCAAAGGGGAAAATAGTCATGATTTGTCATGGGACAACGTGATGCCACAAGTTTGACATCGCTGGAATAGATATTCCTTTGCAAGTTCATATGCCTTCTTTGACTTTAAGGCAATCTTCAGTAGTACTTAAGATTTTGGGCTAATAATACAAAATTGAGTGAGGAAGCAAGCAGGAGTAGCTTATCAAACATTTAATTGGCTTTCGTTAAACCTAGTTGACGTTTACTCTATGGAGTACAGTAAAAACTCTATAAAGTGCCGGCCTAGGGCCTTGGTAGGAGCTGTTTAATTATTTGATAATTTGTAAATCTTACAATGCTACAACCAACTTTGTGCTCTCAGTTGGGGATCTGTATAGAAATGCCTATTTTATAGTCTGACTTTTATTAGTAAGTGCTTTGATGATTGGAACTTCCATTCAAAGTATAGTACATTTAACTTACATTTCAGAGGGAGGAGAGACTTGAAGAGAAGAACTGGTTGAAACAGACTTTGGGAATACCGCCCTCTATTAGACAGCAATATATTATCAAGATAGGCAAATATTGATTGGCTATAATACGACAAACCTATAAATTAAATGATTGTTTCATTATTAACCAAATTGTTTTTACTGATCTTGCTCTCATTCCACCTCCTCATGTTATCTCAGAGGCAAAATAAAGGAGAAAATAAATAACTTCTAAAGCCAAGCAGAGCTTTGAAGTATCAGAAATAATTCCTGTTGAGATCTCTCAGGATTAATTTGGAATTTGGAATCAGTATTATAAAATAACTTTTAATAGCTTTAGCTTGGTAAGTAAAATATGCTTTATAGCAGAGGTCTCCAAGCTTGGTAACTTAAGATTTAAAGTTGCAAAATTTGGGGATCCCTGCTTTATAGCCACATAGCTATATTTGAGTAATTGAATAATTAGGAGCAACAAAAGACAATGCCTGTTGAATTAACAACTGTGTCTTGTTTTAGTCGGGTGACAGGAAAATATAGTTATGCCCATGAATAATAATCTTGTCTGGAGTTTAAAGGCAAACTTCTTTAAGTTTCCATGCCTTGCCACTTATCTTTTTCCCTAGTGTTTACTAATTTAAGTAATTTTGTTTCATAGCTGACAAAGAGCTCTAAAGAGCTGTCTTCATGAATCAGCTAGAAAGAAATGTATAACTAGTTCTCCATTCCTAATTTACATGTTCAGTGAGTTAGAAACACTTGTCAGAAACACATATTATTTAGTAGCGCATACATCGCCTCTGCAGTCCTACCAAGCTGAAATAGTTAATCGTCCCAGCATAATTTAACCATCCCTCCATATTTTATTTTATGCTACTTAGAACACTTTATTTTAATCAATTATTCTTTATAGTTAAGAAAAATACTCATATTGAATTCTACTGTCTCTTAATTTTACTGCCCATAATTGCTGGGTTTAAATTTAGACCAAAAATTGGTTTGCTAGTTTTAAATCTTCCAAGCTTTTTTCCAGTTCACTTGTTGAGCATATGTAGAGAAAGGTAGAGTAAACATTCAGTTTAACAGATGAAGGAAGGGAAAAAAAATCATTGCATCCAAATATTTGTTAAAAGCTACAAAATTGCAAATGGGATTTTATGCATGCATAGTACTGTTTGTGCACTGATAATGATGAATAGATTCTGCTGCCACATGTGCCATCTGCGAAACTAAAGTTTGATAAATTGAGAATTTATTCTGTATTTTTCAATCCAAACAAATGTATTTGGCCCTGAGAATTAAAGCATAAACCAGTCAGCCACTTTTCAACTGAACTGTTGTGTGACTATAGTTAATATAGTTATTGGTTTAGGAAGTCATGCAAACACCAAAAATGGTGTAATAAATTCTGGTTAAGATAACTATGTACACACAGCTTCTAAATATTATTTGAGATCATAGCTAGCTTAGTATTATCCTGCCTGTTAAGAAGTAACTTTTTTGATAACTATATAATCACCAAAATCTTATGAAAGATTCTGAAGCCGTATCTCAATAATTAGTCCTCTGTGAGGATCTCTATAAAAAGGCATTCTTGGTCCTCAGTAACTACTGTGACATAAAAAAAACTGAAATTGGATAAAAAAAACAACCTCTAGATGTAACAATATTATGTGCAATATCCCAAGAGACTTTCCAAAAATTTCTGGCTAAACCTGTATCTCAAGTAATGAAATAGATTTAGGAATGTGAAGAACTTTTTTTATGGAAATAGTTTTTTTTAATTTATACAGAAGGAAAAGATTTGACTCACCAAGACTCAGATAGACTTATTTAATCAAATGTAGAGATAAGCTTTTCACTGCAATACTTGCAAAAATACTTGCCAAAAAATATATATATATATAACTGAAATGTTACATCCTGATCAGTAATTTTGTTTCAAAAAGATGTATGAGGTAAAATGTCAGATCTATTTTAAAGATACATTTTTAAAATGTGGCTATAATCTTCCTTAATGTGGAAAAAAGATGATAATGTAGAATGGTTTTATTGTTTGCACCATTAACAAATGAGTTGCATCTCTAACTTTTTCACAAGGATACAGAATATTTATAAAACAAAAAACCGAGATAACAATAAATGGCTTTTTATCACAATGTTATAAAAAGATCCTTTTTTCCTGATTTGTCTTGTTTATTGCTAAGAAAAAAAAGCCATTCAATATCAATCTTTTATGCCTATATAATGTTAAGGGTAATTATGTAACATTAATGAAACTAATAAATTGAAAAGTATTTTAGACAGTTTGTTACCAAGTCTACTAAAATAGATGAATGGTGTATAAGCTATTTGAATTATGCATTTAATACTTGCTGGTTTTTAATGCTAGGGGTTCCCAATCTAAATCTAAAATATTTGATTTATTTATGTTCTCATACTTTATCGGCAGAATATAGCTCCATGTTTGCTATAGCCCGAATATCACAGCTATATTAGATAGATGTTTTGCTATACATATAATGTTGAGCAGGGGTGTCAAACTCATGTCATCATAGCAGCGTCACGTGACATTGGGACTTTTTTTCCCCTTTGCTAAACTGGGCGTGAGCATGATCAGCATGCGATGCATCCAGCCCATGGGCCAGGAGTTTGACAGCTCGGATGTAGAGCCTCCTGTAGGCAAGGAGAAACTGGATAGTGGTGTATTCCTCTTTTCTTTAGGTGTGTGGTGTCAACTAAAAATATACTCCTTTGGTCTTTTTAGCTGCCAGCAGAAAGGGAGTGGGGGTAAACAGTGCCTCAAGTGCCTCAGATAATCGCCTGGACAGCCCAAAGTTGTTGGTGCACAAAAATATTATTGGAGAGGATGATTGATGACTCTTGGCTATGGATGTGTCCCATTGGAGAATATACATCCAGGGGGTTGGGGGAAGATCAGGCTCAAGGAGGAAATGAATTCTGTATTTGAGTGTCAGCCGCATGCAGCTAACGCCAAAATGGCCACTTCTAATAAATCTTTTTTTTTTTTACTCTGAGAGATGTAGCTAGAGACTTATGATTTATATGGGGGTGGATTTGGAGCCCTGACACGTGGTACATAGAACCCTATGTGATTTTACATCTACATAAAATGGTTCAGTATATAGTGCAGAATTCAACCAGGTCTTATTTTACTAAGGGCCATATTTTGTTTTGTCCTGTGCTTCAGTGGTCTCCAATCTTTCTGGCTTTGTGGACTGACAGCAGGATGGGAGAGAGGGGGGGGTTCTGTGGGTGCACTCCAGTGGTGAGATTCAATTTTTTTTACTACCGGTTCTGTGGATGTGGCTTGGTGGGCATGGCAGGGGAAGGATACTGTAAAATCTCCAATCAGAGGTAGCATTTGCTGGTTCTCCAAACCACTCAAAATTTCCACTACTGGTTCTCTAGAACTGGTCAGAACCTGCTGAATGCCATCTCTGGTGCACTCACACGTACACTCCATTCACGCAAGTGGCAGGCACTCACGTGCCACTTACGCAGCCTGGTTCCTGGGGACGCCTGGTGTAATTGATGAAACATTGGTATACAGTGGGATAAATTTTCTTATCTTCAATTCAATCAACCTTGAGAAATAATCTTAATTTGGGATGATCTCAAAGTTAAGACCCTTGAGACCTGATTCCTTGGAAAGGCTCTTCGGCCTTGAACCTTGATTGTTTCAGTCTTGGTAAAATGGCAAACCATTCCAAGATAAAATATTTATCCTCCTTCAAAAAATCCAGTCACAAAGCCATTCATAAGTTGGTATTTTAATTATGCTTCAGAACCTATATAAAATAATCAACACCCTCTCCCTTGCTTCATGGAATGGAGCTACAACGAAGACCTAATCGGGTGGTTGCTACACATTTGCTGACCTTTCAAGATTGACCAGCCATTATGTTTCCCATGTTCCTGATTGGAAGATAAATATTTGCAATAGTTGTCCTGTGTTTAATAGCTTGCCAGACGCAAGCGCTATGCACCCATTCCTGCCCCAATTCCTGATCACCTAGCAGTTCAAAAGCATGCAAGTACACGTAGATTAATAGGTACCACTTCAGTGGAAAGGTAACAATGTTTTGTACGCCTTTGATGTATGGCCATAGAAAATGTCTTTCACCAAAATGAGCACCGCCCCTTAGAGTTGGGCATGACTGGACAGGGAAACTTTACCATTATTGCTGTTTTGGCTTATATTCTTCAATATTCTTGTGTATTTCCACTTTACTGTCTTATGTGATTATATTACTTTCAGATACAGGTAAATCCTTGCTTAACAACGGTATTGCAGTTTGCAATTCTGTAGCCAAGCAATATGGTCATAAAGTGGGATGTCACCTGATTATATTGACTTATAGAGGCGGTTGTTGCAGTCCCTACTGCTGTCATTAGGTGAATCCAGCACAGTTGCAGTGTCCCAAGCTCACATGATCACCATTTTCAATTTCCTGTCCGATTCCCCACTGATTTTGCTTGTTAGATGTCAGCTGTAAAGGTCACAAAGATCATGTCACTACGGGACACTGCAACTGTTGTAATTGTAACCCTGTTACCAACCAAATCACAATCCCATGACCATGGCGACACAATGGCCACAAGTACAAGGAATCCTCCTAAGTCCCTCTCATTCAGCACCATAATAGCAATAGCACTTAGATTTATATACTGCTTCCCAGTGCTTTACAGCCCTCTCTAAGCAGTTTACAGAGTCAGAATATTGCCCCCAACAATCTGGGTCCTCATTTTACTCACTTTGGACAGCTGGAAGGCCAAATCAATCTTGAACCCTGTGAGATTTGAGCTCCCAAACTGCAGGTTGCTGGCAGTCAGAAATAGCCTGCAGTACTGCACATTAACCACCATAATTTCAAACATTTGCTCAATAATAAGTCGTTCAACAAGAACTATCTGTATTACCTTGGAGTTAAGTGTTAATGTTGTTATTATGTGGGTATTGCTTCCAAATCCAGAAGAATGATAGAACCTATAATGTAACCCTCCAAATTTAGGTAAGTATGTAGACATTTAAAGGAACTATCTAGTACAGAGGACCGCTGGTGGTCTGTGAGAAACTTTTGGTGGTCTGCAGTGCACCCGGGTGGAAGAACAGCTCCAGGATGACAAATGGCCGAGTCCTAGAGTTCTGGATTATGGGACCAGCCAGGCAGCTCATGGTTGGGCAGGAAATCTCCGCCATAGAGGGAGGAACGTGCAACTTTCAACTTTGCAAGAGGTGTAAGGTGCAAGGAACAGTGCATCCCTCGCCATCTGGAATGAGGTAATGGTGCTATTGTGGCAAGAGAGGGTGGGGGAGGCACCGCAGGCGGGCTGAAGCAACGCATATCAGCAACATGTAGCTTTTTCTTCCCCCTGCTTTGGCTTCCTGTTGGCTGAATCCACCACTGGCTGGCCCCACCTCTTGCCATCCCCTTCCACTCAACTCCTGGCCTGAGAAGGGAGAGTTGCTCCATGTTGCAGGGCTGGAGCAAAGCTTCATTTCTTGCTGGGTCTCGCAGGTGTTTTTCCGGCCGTTGTTGGTGTTGCGCGACTGGGAGGCACGCAGCTTCATTTCCGCACCAAAACACTGGCTGGCCCAGCTGAGAGAGAGATGAGAGAACGAGAGGTGTGAGAGAGAGATGGGAGAGACAGAAAGATACAGAGAGAGAGATGAGAGAAAGATACTGATGAGAAAGAGATATTGAGAGCGAGAGATGAGAAAGAGAGAAGAGAGAGATGAGATGGGAGAAAGATACAGAGAGAGATAAGAGAGAAAAAGAGAGAGATATGAGAGAGAAAGAGAAAGATGAGAAATCCCGGTGTTTTGTTTTCTGTGGGAAACATCCAAATGGCTCTGAGTGTTTAAGGTTGCAGAAACAGGCAGCCAAGCTAAGTGCCCAAAGGACCCCATCCCGTCACCAGGTGCTTCATCGAGCGGCGTACTGGATTCATATTAGTGGTCCACGGGATTTAAAATTATGAATTTTAGGTCTGAAAGGTTAGGGACCCCTGATCTAGTACACAATTACTACCAGCATAGAAAATGTTTTCATACAAAATTTATTTCACACATTTATTGACATATCCACATGTAATTTTCAGGCATGATGCAACATTAGATGTTAGTAACAATTAATGTGGAAAATAAATATATACCAGTGATGTGACTCAATGATATTTTTACTTATTGATTACATATTTATTTTTTCTGACAAATCACCAGAATAGCCAGTTTTAATGAAAAAGTATAGTAGTGTTTCAGTTACTTTTTAGATTGAATAAGCCTATTTACAGAAATGGAGTTTAAAATAAAATGTATCCATCATACTAAGTTTGTGGGATTATTTTTATGGGCCACATATAAATAAAGTGGATGAAGGAGACAAAACAGCAGCATTTAGTGGATTAATGTCAGGCACCACATTTGTACCTGGAGCTTCAAAAAAGAGCTTATACCTTTTAAGTTAAAAAAGCTTTATGAAAAATAATTTGTATAAAATGTATGGTCAAAAAGGTATCTGGATAACCATAAAAAGTGGAATGATAGAAATTGACATTAACAACTAGAAACCAAACCTTGGAACAAACTGTCATTTTGCACCAAACCAACATATTTTTATACTGAACTACACAGCACAAGACATATATATTTTAAGGCATGTCAAATTTTTCAACTTTCTATTTCCAAACATTAAAGGTGCACAAAAGTTATGACATGCCTTGGGGTTTGTAAAGATATTTTGGTTACTTTACTGTAATTTAGATGTGCTTGGTAAATAACTACATAAATATAACTTTTTAACATTTTGTTTGTTTCCTGTTTCTTTTAAAGATAAATACTTACAGGTTTGCATAGTTTATATCTATTGTTAAATAACATCTGTTAGCACTGTGCTGTTTTGCATTTGATTCCAAGAAAGCATTTCAAGGCACACAAGAGTACAAATGGAGAATTCCTCACCGGAAAAGTACTTTTATTGAGCTACAGATAGTGCGATGCTCAGTCCATGTGCATTGAATACTCTACATGGAATTAAATTGCAACGCCCTGCATTGCACAGTTCCAAAATTTACCTTCTGATGGACCATTGGAATTTCATATACTGTAAATGCTAGCATATGTGTATAGTACTTAATCAGTACCAACATTTTGATATGATAAGACCACAATTACATTTATTACAAGTTTCAAATGACTACTGTTGTATGGAACTATTCTTAAATTTTAGAAATGAAGGAATTACTCAGTAGTCCTTAACCCATCCATTAAAATACCACAGTTAATTTAGTGAATTTATATTTTGGTTCAAGTGCTATAGCTTCTGTACTATTTAACCTTGTTCCAAACACAGAACAAAGAAAACTTTTGCCTCTCCTCAATCCAATAAGCACTTGCTATATTTTCAATTAAGTTAGTCATATAAAACTTCTATAAATATCTGTAAGTATGCATTAGCACACAAAATACTTCGAAGACACATCTCTAGTACATAATTTAGAAATGCGTAAAGAAGAGGTGTCTGAGAATATTCTAGTCACTGGAATTTAAAAAGTTATTGGCACATTTGGTGGAAAAAAGTTCACTTTTATTCACTGAACTTGATATGCTATTGCTCACTAATCAAAAATCTTTGGCTTAACCATTAGTTAAAGACAAAGATTTATGGTAAAAATAAATATATAAGAATGACTTACAGTATATACAAAAAGTACAACCAATATTCAAGCTTTAAAAAAGACAAAACCTATGCATACATATCAATGCAGGCTTTCATAGCCAGCGTTAATTAGCTGTGGGGCTAATACAGTAGAACAGGGTCTAATTCTTTGGTATCCTGATATTTTGCCAGCAACTGTGGCTGCCATCTTCAGAGATGAAAGTGAACTGCTCTCTAGTACACAATTGTTGACAAAATGAATTAGACCATAATCTATTAATCCGTACACACATCATCATTGGAAAAATCTGCATATATTTGGTGTAAGCAACATTCAGTAATGCTAATTTTTAAAACGTTACTAAAGCATGACCTATTGCACATTAAAGGTTGTTTTTAAGCCTGGTGCTCACACACTAGTCTTAGAACACAGAATTAGCAGATTTAGAGCCTGCAAATTTACCTGAAAAACACACGTCCACACTGTGTGCAATGGCGAGATTTTCTGCACGCTGTATTAGTACAATAATCAGAGAAAATAGTGCCTTTAAAACAGATGCAGAATGCCAAGGTCTCCCCACTCAGAGACATAAATTATTCTTTCTAGACAAGAAGGCTTTTGTGGGAACATGATGATAAGATATCTGAGCTTTCCTTTAGAAATTCAGCCATACATCATTGCATCAATTCGTGAATATAAAGAGTTGGATCCAGATGAAATTAGTTGCAGTTAGGTCCCATTGTTTCAAACAGGATCAAAATTCAACTAAGTCTAGATCCAGAAGCATTCACTAGCAGGTATTTACTGTAACAACAATAAAAAGGCCCCAAAGTTACAAATATCAGCAAATGTTTGCTTCCCATAATATGCACTTTTTCCAGCAATTTACCCCTTAAAAGCAAAAAAAAAAAAAAATCCAAACAGTGCCGTTCCTAAAACTGAACAGAGTTACATACTACAAGCTAATCTTCCTGATGTTAGAACCAGTTCTTAATGTCATGGTTTAGCCTATTAATGTAAATTATTAACTTCTGTCCATATGTCCATATCTCACTTCTGAATAATCAGTCAACCATGAAATTAGCGGGATTAAAGTAAACATATTCTGGGCTTGGAGATAGGAAAAAAATCTTAGTATCTTGATGGGCAGACAAGTTTGAAGCCCCCATTTTCATTTTAAATATTCAGTGACAAAAAGAAAATCAAGGTCAAGTAACTATCCACAAATGAGAAAGAATGATAGGTTACATTACTTTCTATCTCACTTGGAATTCCATAGAATTTTCCTGACAAAATATTAGTATTCTCTTCTGATATTTAAATAGTGTAGACAAATATACTGAAATACATGCCCATTCGTTGTTAGGAAAAAATATCTTGCTATCTTGCTTTTGGTGAGAGAAGTTTCAGCAATGCAGGAAAGGTGGAATCAAAGAGACAACTTTAAGGCTTGACCTAACACGTAATTCAGACTCTGGAAATAACAAGTAATTGTTCATTCAGTCAAATTTTGCCAAGAGCATTCTAACAAACCACACAACTCAGGGTGCTTCCCTTTTCTTTTAGACCATGGCCAGATGTCTTTGCCCAGACAACCAGTTTCATTGTGTTAATTTTTTTTCTCAAAAGCAGCCAAGTGCTCTCAAGATTAAGCTGGAAGCTAAAATATATATATATCCCCAACTGGGAAAAATTCATACAGCTCCATTTCATCAAAAGAAGAGTAAATCTATCCTTTTCTGGGTTAATAATTTGGATTTTAACTGCTTTTTTTCTTTCCAAAAGACTAGAGATTATTTAATGCATAGAAGCTGGTTTAGGGAGTCTTAAAATTTAGATCTGTAACACCAAACAACTTTGATATGAAAATAATATTCTATAAACCAAACAGGTCTTCCACTTGCATTCATCATGTTGCTCAAAGACATCTTAAAATCCATTCAACCTTTTAAAGTTCAGCTGGGATCCCTAGGAATAACTTTAATTTCCATTCCATTTTGTGATCCATTGTTTTTTTGTGTGGTTCTCTTTAACTTTTCCATCTTTAATCTGCCTTTCCTCCTTCCGAATTCTTACAGCATGGTAGCGGGGGATGCTGTCATCGTACCTGGAACGCTGGAAGAATCCGCACTATAAGAAGGAAGAGAAAATGTCACAATGATCACTGTTTATAACAAGTCTGGTCTTACTCAACCTGGAGGCCCCCAGATATGTTGCACTACAAACTCCTTATCTCTATCTTGAAGAAATATGTTGTCACAGAGCATACATTTAAAGAGAGGGACAAATACAATATCAGATGTCTCACCCAAGATTGCAATCTAAGCTTGCTAGGAAAGTCTCACTCAAGATTGCAATCTAAGCTTGCTAGGAAAACTCCATCTCAAATTTATTTTACAAAAGTAAAATCTCTTGGTAATACTTGGTTATATTTTTGTGAGATCCAATGTCAAAATTAAAGGCCACCCCAAATATATCAAACCTTGCTTAGACCACAGTATAGAACCATACCAATTGTCCTGGCTCAGTAAAAGTATAAAAAATTGATCATTCACTTTCTGATTTATACCTAATAATACATACCTTTGGGGATCTATTCCTATGAATCTATGGATGATGGAGACTAGAGATCAAAATTAACACAGGCCTGGCATCAGAATGCACCATGGCCAAATGCCAAAGTCCAGATCCCAGACAACCTGCCAGAGCTTAAGTTCAAAGTTAATTTTAAGGCAGGTACACATAAAAGTATTGTTGAGGTAGCTCTCATATCTTATCCCCCCAAAAAAATTTTTAAGGGACAGAGACACTGGAGAAAGATGGGGAATGTAACACCCATCCAATTTGTGTCGCTTATAGTGTTGTTCTTGGCATGAATGAACATAAATATCAGTCCAACTCTGGATCTAGGCTTTCTTTTTCCCCTTATCTTGCAAAAAAAAAAAATGGGCTGAGAGAAATGCAGTTCAGGAATGTTGCAGTATTTTCTTTGCACTGAGTTACACCTTCCTGTCATGCAAATTTTCACAGGCATGGGGATTGTTATGGAGCTTGCTTTGGGAAATTATACCTAATTGCATGAAGACTTGGGTAGCGAAGAGGATATTGCCACGGGGCTCAGTTCTGAGAGGAAAAGAGGCAGCACTACCTTGCTACATCAGAGAGAACCTCGTGCAGGTTTCCATCTATCTAGCTGAGCACCTTTGTTTACTCATATTTTCCACCCCTTCTCTTTGTTTTTCAAATGGCCTAGATCAATAACTCGTCAAAAGGATGCTCATTATTCAGACTATCACCAGGGATGTCATAAGATTTTTTTTGTCATGTTAATTATTTAAAATTCCCAATGTTTCTCCTGCCCTTCAACCCATTTGGTCAACATACAACCTATATTTCTAACCCATACATGGCACTTTACTGTATAACTGTTGTAGCAAAGACATGGTCACAGAAATAAATGTTGATCAGCTTGTGGAATCTTCCTAACCGGAACATTTTGGCTTCTTTAGACATAAAGCAGCAAAAGAAAGTGGCCATTTCAGCAATCCAAGTGCAATGCACATTTATATCTATGCGTTCAAAGGTATACACAACATTAGCCAGCATGCAATAGGCAGTCTTTAGAGAAAGAAATGCAGATCCAAGTACAGATAAAATAAAAATTCTGTAATAAAGTTTCGTAAAAACTGAGAATTGACAATTGCCTTATATTGGAAAGAGCAACCACAGCAGTAAAGGCTTTCAGCATGCATTTGTGTTAATAAAGCCATTACCTCCTCTCTAAAAAAGTAGATGTCTTGCATTTCAAAACACATTCCATATCTTACTGAAGCTTATCATTGATTCACAATTATGGACAACAATGGTTAAATCTTTAAATATAGATGCTTAAATCTGGAGGTAGACATAGTTATAACAATTTGTTTTTTTAAGTTTTCGCGGGTACTTACATGTGTGCTGTTCAGCTTCCTTTGGGTATTATCCCACATGATTGTAGTGCTTTTAAAGTTGTAGCAACGTTTCAGCAGAATCTCATCTGCCATCATCAGGCTTCAAAGTCAGTACAGAAGCCTGATGATGGCAGATGAGATTCTGCCGAAACATTGCTACAACTTTAAAAGCACTACAATGACGTGGGATAATACCCAAAGGAAGCTGAACAGCACAGTTATAACAATTCTATATATAATATCTGAGAAAAGCTCTAAATTCAACAGAGCTTTAGCACAGAAACTTATTAACAATTGGATTAGATTGTGGTTCCTGCACAAGTCAAAATAGAAAATGTTAAATAGTTAAATGGTGATATATTTATTTCCTAATATCATTACTATATGGTTTCCTTTTCGTATGCATTTATCTAAATGTTGGAAAGACTATCCAGATAAGTTTGAATTCATTCCACTGATTTTTTTCATTAACTCCTTGTATGAAAACTAGAGTTGTGGTTTTTCAGCCTTCACATTCAGACACTCCCATGTTGCTTTGTCTTTTAAGAGGTAAGTGTTCACACACATAGTTTTAAGGACACTCAAAGACTATTTCAACCCTAAGTATGAACATGCTGTTATTAGATAAGACAGATGGGCATCTGGTTGTTTGCTAGGAAATGATCATTTAGCTCAGCACTTTTCATTCTGGGAAAACGTTTTCCTCATTTCACTGCTAGGGAAGAGGTCCCCAACCCCAACTCCGACTGGTCCATGGCCTGTTTAGGAACCAGGCTGCACAGCGAACCCTACCATAAACTATGATGGGTCTAGGTTGCATGCTCCTCTCCCCCTTTCGTCTTCGATGAAACCGGTCCTTGGTGCCAAAAAGCTTGGGGAGTGCTGCACTAGTGAGTCCCAGTGTGCTATAGGCGATTTAGGACCATCCTCTAAGAAGGACCAAGTTTACTCAAGTCACAGACCAGTCTTCAAAAATTTGCTTGGACATTAGCTGCTGGCAAGCTGTTTTTCTGGAAAAGCTTGTTCAAGTTTCCTGACTTCTTGAGGAACTGAGCCAACATTCTTTGGAACACAGTTTGAAAGCCACTGGTTTGGCTTAACGCAGGACTTTCCTCCTCATTTCACAGAAAAATTAGAAGAGGGCTCCAGAGATCTGTTTAGTCTCCTGGACCATGGCCCAGCATATTTAGAACTGGGATATCAACCCTAAGTAGAAAATCCCAGAGTGGAAGGGGAAATGCAGTGCGGTAAACAGTGCGGTAGTTGAAAAAAAACAACTGACAGAAAGATTGGCATATTCGTGCACAGAAAAATGTTATTCTAAAGAATGTAAGCAAGCATTAAAAAGAATTGATATTTTGAAACGAGGCAATCAGCAGAACAAATGCAGCAAGCTTTGAGTCGTTAGCCACGGCAACCAACCTGCAGCTAATAAATTCAAAAAGCAATTACCAATTACAGAAGTGGATCAATACTATGCATCAGAAGTAAGCCTCTCTTTATCAGATGGCTGAGCATGGATCTCAGCCTTGTGATATGTGGCATCAAAATGATCTTTCTTATCTCTCTTGAAGAAACCACACTATAAGGAAGCAAGGCACTTGGTTAATATTAGGGACTAATGTGGAAAAAGAAAAAAAGGAGAAAAGATTGAAATAACTTGACTGCTCTCTACCTGAATGTTAAAAATCTGTCTTGTAAAATAACTACAATAGACTTGGGGTTATAATTTTCCCTACACAGCTAACTCCTCTGTTGCATGCTCTAATGTTTTTGTTATGAACCCTGAGTAGTAGCTCTCAATAGATGGGCAAGCCTTTTTAATCATTTTGAGAATGTGAAATAAATATAAAAATGCTTGTCAGAGCAACCAGGACATGTTTGCTCCCCTAGAGCAACAGCTACTTTTCTGCAAAAAGTCAGATCTTGATCTTAAGAGACAAGCATTATATGAAATGTAAATAAATGTAGTTTTGATTCAATATTTAAAATAGAATAGAATATAATTTTTTATTGGCCAAGTGTGATTGGACACACAAGGAAATTGTCTTTGGTGCATATGCTCTCAGTGTACATAAGAAAAAATAAAATACATTCACCAAGAATCATAAGATACAATATTTAGTGATAGTCATAGATTACTATAAATTACTTTATTAATTTATAAATTACTTTATTAATTTATAAATTATTTGACAAAAAGCTTTTTGACTGTGCCCATGCATAAAAGATGCCCAAGGAATTTAGTATCGAATTTCTTAGTATTCTATTTTAAAACCTAGACTTTACTAATTTGAACAGCATTAGCACAGCAATCCTATTCATCTCTAGACAAAAAAAAGTTCAGCTGAATTTATTGGGACTTCAAGTTAAATTCATATTGAATTGAAGATTAAGAGTTCTCTGCACATTTCAAGTAATTAAATATGAACAAGCCTGTTGATAAAATATAACTCACCTTCCACAATAAGAATACCAACAAAGCAAGCATTAATAACCCAGCGAGAATAGCAACCAAGATGATCCACCAAGGAACTTCTTTATATAAAGCTACTGTTTTTGTAGGAAAGACATTAACTCGTACCTACAAAAGAAGCAGAGGGAAAAGTTAGCCAATGTGCTACAATATTGATTCTATACTGAAGCACTCAATCTTTTTTGTCCACTTTGTTATTTTTATATGTGTTAATTAGATTCTTCATTCCAGGAAGTTGGGCTCTCGTCCCTGCTAAGAATTAGTCCAAACATTTGGAGGCTCCGTTTGAATTATAAAATATTTCAGTGCAAAACTATTTTCAAATTATTTATCAATTACATTGTAAACTAGAAGAATTATCTTCTTTTGCTACATTTACTTTTTTATTAAGTAAATGCACATTCTTATTAGAATCTGTGGGGGCTCAGATTTTTCACTAGCGTTCCTCCTGAAAAATGTGGAAAAGTGCTGATCTTGGCAATTGGAGTCACTCTGAAGGAGGCTTTAAGGTCACTTTTTTTTTCTAGATTGCTCACTATTGATCTAAAACATTTTACTAATTCACAAGAACAATGCACAATCATTTGCCTCCCCTAAACAGTACCACATAGTTTCTTTGGGAATCAGCTCTGAAAATGATGGGTTTCTAAATGTTATTTGAGGAAAAGGTGTAATTAACATTTAGAAATTATTAACCAAAGAGTTTTCTAGGTTTGAATATGCTGTACTATCCCACTGAAAGGTAAGTAGGTAGGTGGGAAGGGAGGGAAGATTTACAGTCAATGACTCATAATTGTAACAGCCATAAGTAGAAAAATATTGCAGACTCACGTTCGTAGTTTCATTTGCCAGCTTGACATTATCCGCAGCAGAAATGCCAATTCTAGCTCTGACAAAAATGTCTAGATAGCTCATTTTATAGAATTCCTATAGGGTAGTAAAAGAAGCTTTGTTTAGAACAAATACAAGAACTCAGTTCAAATCTGTGTAAGACAAGTTTATGAAACCTACCTCTAGGAAGGTGCTGTTCCACAACCTTGAACGCAATACGACTACAGCTTTACTATCTAAGCCTTGCAAGGAACATGTTATGTTGACGCAGTTTGCCTCTTCATTGCATTCCTGCAAGTAATACACAGAAAACTTTCAAAAAAACTCTAACTCAAAAGCAGATATATAATCTTTTTTTTTTTTTGGGGGGGGGGGGGAGGTTCATGTAGTCCTATGACACAACAAGCTTTTATTTTTCCAAAACAAATGGAAAGACATTGATAGAGTAATCCTAAAATGAGAGAAAGGAGGAGATATATATGAAGAAAAAAACATAAGTTTTTTATCTTATTTTCCTTGTTGAGTTTCTTATGGCCCACGTCATGTTATGGGTTCCAGTGAATGCGAAATTCACTTCAGGTATTCATGGATGGCATAATTTTGTTTCTTGCTCAGGAATTTAGAGCAGGAATACTTCTGTTTTTTGCATTCTGTTGTTGCACATCCCATTTTATCCAACCATGAAGACCACCAACATCAAAGAGGCAAGAATGGCAGAACTTTCCATGCTCACAAGGAGGCCGAGTAAAATCAGTTTCTTGGAATGTTCTCATTAGAATCAAGGGATTGCAGCCATAGAGCTCACAAGTTTATTTTAGTGCTACCGCTCTAATTACCTGGTTGGATAAAGCCCAACTTTCATTAATTTCACTAAAGAATAAATTCATAAAATTATTATTTTCATAAAACACATTTCCATGTCTATCTTTCTGCCTTTTTTTTTCAAATTTACCAATGGGTTATTTATTTATTTTGTCTCTGAGTCAATCTTGACCCCTGGCAATTGCTTAGACAGGTCTCTGCAGTTTTCTTAGCAAGATTTTTGGAAGTGGTCTGCCCTTGATGTTTTCTTAAGAGCTGAGCAAAAGTGACTGGAGCAAGATCACTCAGTTGACTTCACACTAAGGCAAAACTAGAACTTGCCATCACCTGGCTTTTAACCCAGCAACTTTTAACCATTACATCAAACTGGCTCACTCCAAATGGCTATAGGGAGCCTTTACACGCTTTCTTATGTTTCAAGTTGATACCGACTAGAATTTAGTTTTCAATCAATCTTTGACTGTACGGACTAATCTGAGAAAAAATATGCCACCATGAAACTATGCACTTTTAAGATGCCTGCAAACTCTTTGGGGTGTTTGCAAATTTTAAATATGTGTGTTTTAAATATGCTAAGTATAGTTTAATATATGTGTGTTTTAAATATGCTAAGTATAGTTTAATATGTGTACTTGACAATAGACTGCATTTAGTAGACTCTGAATTCCAAAGAAACAAAGCAAGTGAGGTGTTCCTGTTCTTTTAGAACATATGCCTTATTTCTGGTTCCAAAAATAAATATTGAGGGGGAAGTTGACAAGGCAATTTGTCACTGGTTAAATAAGTGCTTACCAATGTCTTATACTTTCTTTCTCTAAACAAAGAAAAGCTTTGGCTACCGTCTGTCTGCTTCTCTGCAACTTCACGTTTTATCCGTGCATTTTGAGATCGCTAGAAATATAAACAGACATACAAAAATAGTTAACAAAAAAGCATGCTGCAAATAATTAAAAAATAAAGAGAAACAACTGTTTAAGGCAACTTTTACTTTTGAATTCTGTAGCCAAGTTCACAAGTTTTTATTAAGTTTCCATCTCAGTATAGTTTTCAAAAGTCTGTGAGTGCTAAGGTAGGGTAAATAACAAAAAAAGTACCATGCCATTGTGACATAAGCGATATTCATTTCAGACATGGGACACATTCTTTCAGGTAGCTCAATCCTGGGTTATGAAGAGCTTAGCAAATTCTGCCTTAGGTCCATTAGGACCAAAGAAATAACTATACTGTTAGTATATAAATATGTTGTGTGTTTTCTTGCCACAAGCAGGAAGATGGAACTTGTTGGGATAGAGGCTGCTTAATGGAATGCATACAGAATTTATAAAGCAAGGAGGATGAAAATTCCACAGGTTATTTATGCATAGGTATAGTTTTCCCCAAGAAAAAGGAGGGAAAACTTTTCTATTCATTTCTCCATTTCTAATTCTAACAGATACTGCATGATATCCTTTCCCGCATTCCAGAAATTTGTTTTTATTTTATTTGTATTGTATCTTTATTTTACAAATAACTCAAGGCAGCAGCATACATCCTCCTAATTTTCTCTACAAGAACAACCCTGTGAGGTGGGTTGGGGTGAGAGAGTGACTGGCCCAAGGACACCCAGCTGGCTTTCTTGACTAAGGAAGGACTAGAACTCACAGTCTCCCACTTTCTAAACTGGTGCCTTAACTACTAAACCAAACTAGCTCATTCTTGCCATTGAGATACAAAGGCAAGACTATGTGTGTGAAATTTCAAGCTTATTTGTTAACCACCACCCCCAAAAAAGGAAATAATATTTTTTCATACATTCCAATTTTGTGAAATATCAGCAGGACTTGCCAAAATAGCGTGCCAAGGAAACAAACACACATCGTCAGGTGCTTCATTCTTTATTCAAGAAGCCAAGATCAAGCTAACCCAATCACCAATCTCTTATAAACATCACAGAACAGCCATTTTAATTGAAAAATATGCAGTCATACTCATTTACCTGAACATTCAAAAGGTTTATTTCATTTTGAGGAGTACACTGTAATTCTCCTAATTCCTTTGAATGAATGGAAACCAAATAGAGCAACCACTTGCCTCCTCTCAGTTCTTTCGGCCACATAATTTCCAAGAAAGCTGTACCAAATGTTTTCAGTGGTTTACCTAAGTTTGTGATCTGTCAGAAACAAAATACATGCATTTGGTCATACTAATTAGAAGATGACACCCTTAAAAAACTACCACGCAAATATTAAATTTACCGTGAATGTGTTTCCTTTTTACTTATTATGGCAAGATAGTATCAAACTCTCATTTCAGCCTTTTTCAGTACAGTCTTTTCCAAATGTCTAGGTCAGGTTGAAGTTAAGTTGCTCAACTTCCAATACAATCAGTACAGTATGAGTTGTAATACATGACCCATTTATTTTGCTTGCATTTTTGATTTTGAGAAAAATCTAACAGAACCAAAATCACTTGAATGTATGATTTTTAAAACGATTCTGTTTTATATAAGCAGCTTGAGGGCAAGTGAGTCCTGGGGACTAGGAATAACTGAGATTAGTATTTCTAGTGATTCCTATGGCTGATAAACACCATTAGTTTGGTTGTGCTCCTTCTGTTTATGGAACAGGACTATGACACATCAAAGATTCTGCTGATGGAAGGAAGTTCCTATCACTCTTTGCGTCACTCCCCATTCCTTTTTCTTAAGTCCAACAATTGTCTGGAGCAGGTTTATTATAAGGTACCATCAGTGGTGGGATTCAAATAATTTAACAACCGGTTCTCTGCCCTAATAATTTCTTCCAACAACCAATTCACCAAATTTCTCAGAAAGTTAACAACCGGTTCTCGATGCGAACTGGTTGAATCCCACCACTGGGTACCATGGACCAAAATGGGAAAAATGTCTCTTCCTGTTTCATTACCATTGTGAGAATCCTGTGGTGATTGTTCCTATCATGGGAATTTAAAATCGAAGTCAATACATTCCCAGAATATTTACTATGGAATGAGCTCTCATCTCATTCAGATTCTTTCTTTTCTTCTCTCTTTTTTCTCTTTAACAGGAGGTGTAAACTACCAATTAAATAGACTCAATGCAGTGTTGATGCACTCCCTAAAGATGGAAATTTTCAAGATGGAAAAAATCACTCTGCTAAACAAATAATTCCCTCAACACTGTCAAACTATTTACTAAGTCTGCATTACTATTAATCCTCCCATCCTTTCTTTCATCCATCTCCTCCTACTTATGACTGTATGACTTAAGTTTGTTGCTTGTATCCTAACAATTTATATTGACTGTTTCCTAGTATGATTTGATTGCTTATTGTACCCTATGACTATTATTAAGTGTGGTACCTGATGATTCTTGACTCTTGATGAATGTATCTTTTATTTTATGTGTACTGAGAGCATTTACACCAAGACAAATTCCTTATGTATCCAATCACACTTGGCCAATAAAGAATTATATCTATCTATGTATTCTATTTGCATATTTACAAATGTTTTGGGTAAATGCAATTAATTAGAAGACCTAAGAACATATCAAAAACCACCCACCTATCAAGAGATGATTATTAAAATAAACATAGCTTTTTAATGCTAGAAGGTATTATTTCTTAATCACTAAACATTTCCTCATCCCTAACCCTTCAAATATTTCTCCAGAATATGCAGTTAATGGTACATCTAAAAGATGTGAAATAGTATGAATATAAAATGCAGTGGTATAAAGTCAATTTTTTAATCTGTTTTTACGCATCCAACTTTACTGGTTTATTTCAAGCAGTGATATAGCTATATGCACTGCTGAACATCTGTGCATTGCGCTTTGCCAGAAAAGCAAAAAGGCTAACTTCTCCCTAGTGAGGATCTTCAAAAAAATGCAAGACTATGTATAAAATTTCAAGTTTATTTGATCACCAAAAAAAGGAAGCAACCTTTTTTCATGTATGCCAACTTACCCTGAATTCATATTCAATTAAACTACCGATCTCATGTTCAGATTTCATTGCACTTTCCCCAATAATATTACCTCCAAAATACACCTGGGAAGGTTTAGCAACCCTGTTGTAAAAAAAAACAAAATTTTTTTTTATGAAATTGACCTTTAAAAGGGACAGTTTCTGGCACTGATTTCTAAAGCACACTTACCCTGTTAGTGATAAAAGCAGTTCAATAACAACTTTAGCTTTTGCAGTAATTGGTTTCAAATTAGTCTGATTGCTTGTCCTGCAACAAAAATGAAAGAAAAGGATACTGTCAAGGAATAGTTAATTATTTTCATGTTATAAATGCAGATGTGTTCACAACCTATTTCATAGCCAAATCAAAGTATTAGAAATGGAGTAGGAAACTTGATGAATCCAGTTAAAAAAAAAGATCTTACGTTTCCAGTTTCAAATTGATATTCATCTCTTTCGTATCGACATTAACCTTGGTTGTACTTAAAATCACATAAAATGTAACCTAAGAAAAGGAATAAAAAGAGTGATTACACTATATTGCAGGCATAAATCTTATATGCCATAACTGGTTTATTTGCTGGGATTGATTACAATCAGAGAGACATAACTGATGTACTGGCGACAGTGTCTTATTTGTTACTGAAATTTACTAAAGCCAATGTTTTAGTGAAAAGTTTTACAGCAAGCATTGTATAATTTCTAGCTTTTTACATTATGTATGCTCTCCCCCCCTTCTCACTTTTTGCTAAAAGATGCACCTTCTTTTTTAATATTACTTTTATGACTTCTACCATAAATAGGAAATAAGGAGTAGCTGCTTTGCTTAATTTTTGATACGTTTTGATTATACAGATAAATATGGTTCCACTTTAATTTTTAAATTCAGTCACTTAATGAGGGGATAGTATGCAGGTAATCCTGGACTTACAGCCATTCATTTACAGAGCAGTCAAAGTTACAATGGACTTGAAAAAAGTGAATAATGCCCAGTTCTCATATTTATGACCATTAGTGGATCCCCACAGTCATGTCATCAAATTACAAGTGCTTGGCAACCAGCATGTATTTACGATGGTTGCAGCATCACAGGGTTCTGGGAATGTCATTTGCAACCAGAGATCTTCCAACAATCAATAAGGGAAGTGAGATTCAGTTAACTAACACATAATCATTCAGCTATGGTTATTCACATGGCAAAAGGGTTGTAAAATGAAGCATGACTCACTTAACAACTGCCTTGCTTAGCAATGGAAATCTTGGGCTTAATTATGGTCGTAAGTCAAGGACTATCAGAAATGTAGAGCACCCTGATTTTCAGTCATCCCATTGTCTGAGAAGCAATAGCATTTTGACTTACACACTGCTTCACAGTGCTTTTACAGCCCTCTCTAAGCGGTTTACAGAGTCAGCATATTGCCCTCAGCTATCTGGGTCCTCATTTTACCAACCTCGGAAGGATGGAAGGCTGAGTCCTTGAGCCGTTCAGAATCGAACTGCCAAATTCCAGGCAGTCGGCAGGCAGCAGAAGTAGCCTGCAGTACTGCATTCTAACCACTGCGCCACTCTGTCTCATAAAAGAAACCACACTTACGGTAGAATTTCTTTTGAAAGGATTTCCAAGTTCACAGTCCACTTGAGAACCATTTGGATTAGCACCACAGGAGACAAGTTTTTCCTGAATTAATTAAAAAAAAACCAACAACTGCATCAAGCCAAAATTTAAGTGAAACCACAGTATCTTTGAACATCCTCATCATTTGGTGGAATGATTTACCGGAAAGCTCTTCCACTCCCTGTAAGTAGAATAAGTCAAGCTGTCAGGAAAGGTTGCTGTAAGTTTTGCTTCATGAGCATCTTCGCCATCTTTCAGGGGGTGCACGGCACTGGAAGGATTATTGGTCACTGTGATTTCAAGGGCGATCTCTTTCTGGTCTTTGAGAACAAGCACCGGAACATTGTTTTCCCTGGAGAAATAGAACAGAATCACATCACTGAGAACTGGAGAGCAAAAGTGTGAGTACCACGTTCTTACTAATTCCTTCTGTAGACTTACATGGGGAAATAGGCAAATTTGTCCTCGTTCCCCTCTTTGGTGCAAAATCTGTAATGCATCTTCAAATTGCTGTGGCATATGTTGTCTGATCCACAGCCTTCTTTCAGAAACTGCACCTAAGAAAGAATACAAGTTCAATGGTTTGATATCAAATGCCACAGGTGATATGATAAAAATCAAGAGGAAGGAAGCTGTTCTAATTTATTGTGTATACACCACATGTTAATATGAGCAGCAATCAGCTGTCTCATTATATGCAACCATAAATAGAAAAATAAATAGGAAAATAATTCAGATTCAATATCAAATCTATCACTCCGGTCACATTGTGTTGCATCCACAGAAAGCTACCTTCAGTTCTTCCTATCCTATTTTTTTTCATTTCCACAAACAAGTATCTTTGCTACTCTACCAGGATGGGATAAGACCCACTTTCCTCTTTGTGCTTTATATCACTAATGTTTAGATTCAGGAACAGGACAGGTGAACTGTATTGTCTCGACCAGGGGTCACCAAACTTGGCAATTTTGCTCCTGATTTGTGGGCTTCAACTCTCAGAATTCCCCTACCAGCATGGCTGGCTGAGGAATTCTGGGAGTTAAAGTCCACAAGTCTTAAACTTGCCAAGTTTACAAACCTCTGCTGTAGCCCATCAACAATTCTCATTACTAAGAAGTCAATGTTCCATTCATCAGGAGCAAAGGGGCTGCCTTGTATTTGAACCAGCATTTAAAGCTCAGGAACAGGTATTTCACAACTCTTTGCAGTACAAAATTATTGGAAGAAAGGTACAGAGCCATCTGTCCATGGCGGGGGTTAGCAACATGAAATTCCAGAGCTGCAGGCGGCTCTTTGGTCCCTCTCCTGCAGCTCCCTGTCAGATGATACCACCGCTAGTTTGGCCCCGCCCCTTGCCCTCCCCTCACAGTCACTCCTTGCCAGCCCTGACAGCAGCAGGTGGCAACTCATTCTGTATTCCAGAGCAGGAGCGAAGCACCCCTCTACTTGCCTCTTTTTCCAGACTTTCTTGGTGCTGTGCACACCTCGGACACTGGGGGAGATGCGCAACTTTCTCCACTCTTGAGACACTGGCTGGGCCAGCTGCAGCCAATGCTCCATGTTGTAATAGGCTCTAAGAGGAGGAGTGGACACCGTTTCCCCCGTTGTGAAGCATGCTAAATATAAGTGTGCTGCGCAAGGCGCTGCAAGAGCAGCAAGCAGGGTATGGAGGCAGCGAGAGCAGTAGCATCAGTGTCTCGGGGCGAAGAGAAAGACGTGCATCTCCCCATATTCCTCTTGCTGCCTCCATGGCCTGCCTGCTGCTCTTGCAGCGCCTTGCACAGCATACTTAAATTTAGCACACTTCTCAATGGGGGAGATGGCATCACCTCCTTTTCCTGGAGCCCATTACGACATGGAGCATCGGCTGCAGCTGGCCCAGCCAGTGCCTTGGGGAAGAGAGAAAGTCACACATCTCCCCAATGTATGTAGCATCAAGAAGGACCGGAAGAAGGGGCAAGTAGAGGGATGCTTTGTTCCCGCTCTGGAATAGGGAATGAGTCTCCATCTGCCACCTTCTCAGGCAAGGAGTGAATGAGTGGGAGGGGAAGGTGAAGGGCGGGGCCAGCCACTGGAGGATTTAGTGACAGGAATCCACAGCAGGGGGATTTATCTGGGAACCTGAAATGACTCTTGATTTAAACCATATGGTAAAAAGCACCCAAAGAAGAAGAAAGAACAACATCAGCAAAAAAAACCCCAACAACTCCAATCCACACTTGTTTTTGGAAATGGTTCAAGAGGAAACACACACAAGAGACATGGGTAGACATGATGGGTAGGCATGATGGGAGGTCATGTGATTGGGTGGGAGTGAGTGACATCGAGTTGGCCACGTCCACCCAGGTTTTGTGGCTCCTGGTGTTTTCTTTTCTGTGGGAAACGGGTCCTTTGGGCTCTTTGAATTTTTAAGGTAACAGACCCCTGGTCTATGGGAAGAGGAACATAATTTAATGTGCCATTTTATCATCTCCAACAAGGGAAGGAAGATCTACTTTTCATTCCCAATGCTTGTAACCTTCTTTTCTTGACAAATAACTTACAGTATATTGGCACTGACTGATATTATTGAGGTAATATTTCCTTTTTTTTAATAGATTTTCTGATGATGATATAGCATAATAAGACTCTTATAGATGTCTAGCATAAAGATTCTAGTAAATAATTTACCTCTGAATGCATGGTGTTGGGCTCATCAGCATTCAGAATTGGAGTAAGATCTGGCAGTGACCTTCCTTGTCTTCTTCCAGGTTTTGTTGAGCTCTCAGGGGTATGAAGTGCAATTTTAAGAGATATAGGTATTGGACGCAATTTATCTTTGATTTTTTCCTGAGAAATAAGAGAAGGTTTCTGATTAATATATGGAATTCACTCCAACTGGGTCCAACCAAATCTACTAACATATACAAGGACACGGTGGCTCAGTGGCTAGGACGCTGAGCTTGTTGATCAGAAAGGTCGGCAGATCGAATTCTTAGCACCTCGTAGCAGAGTGAGCGCTTGTTACTTGTCCTTGCTTCTGCCAACCTAGCAGTTCAAAAGCATGTAAAAATGCAAGTAGAAAAATAGGGACCACTTTGGTGGAAAGGTAACATTGTTCTGCGCGCCTTTAGTGTTTAGTCATGCCAATCACATGACCACGGAGACGTCTTCAGACAGCATTGGCACTTTAGTTTTGTAACGGAGATAAGCACTACCCCCTAGAGCCAGAAATGACTAGCATGTATGTGTGAGGGGTACCTTTACTTTTACCTAACACATACTACCACAAAGGTGGAATATAATGCTATTTGTTTATTCATTCATACAAACAAGTAAGCAATTTATAGGCCACACAACTTCCAAGGATTCTGGGTGTCCTTCAGTTAAGAAGTTGTTAAAATTAAAATACAAAAATGCAAACGATGGATTGTCCAACAACAGCATATAACTCAAATCCTTGTCAAGTCTGAGTTCCATCTTCACTTCATCCCAAAGCTTGGGAGAATTGCCCAGTTCTTTTAAAATTCCTGAATATCATCAGGGTGGGTGCCATTTAGATCAATTAGATGTTTTCAATGCCCCCAATTCAAGTGTCACTTTAAAGTAAAGACATCCTCACCCCAATTTTAAAGAGCTGGTACACAATATAAGATATAATGAATTGCATGTCTCCTAAAATTATATAAAGACTCACATGCTAAACTGAAGTTAAACACAGAAACCAACATTATTTTATTTAGCTTCCTCTCCCTTTTCATCCTTAATGCAAATAGGGACTATACCCTCCAGAACTTTTCCAGCACCTCATAATAGTGGAAGCTTTTTCCAGGAGCTTCCATTACGTGCAGGACTAGTGCTACTAAACATTATATGGAGTATATGACATGTGTAGAGTTCTATGGCAAATGAAACAAAAAATTCAAGACTGGAATATTCTGATCCTGAAATATCTCATCCACCTTTACCAGAATGACTTCATTTCAGTCAGAAAAGGCCATTTTGAGGGATAACCAACTTTGGTAATATAAATAGTCCTTGACTTACAACCACAATTGAGCCCAACATTTATGTTGTTAAGTGAGACATTTGTTGAGTGATTTTGCCCCATTTTACAACCTTTCTTGCCACATTTGTTAAATGAATCACTGGAGCTGATAAGTTAGTAACATGGTTGTTAAGTGAAAGTGGCTTCCCCATGGACTTCGCTTGTCAGAAGGTCAAAAAAAGGGATCACATGACCCCAGGACACTGCAACCATCATAAATATGAACCAGTTGCCAAGCATCCAAATTTTGATGAAGTTACCATGGGGATGCCGCAAATGGCCATAAGTGTGAAAAATGGTCATAACTCCCCTTTTTCAATGCCATTGTAACTTTGAACAGTCACTAAATGAACTGCTGTAAGTTGAGGACTACTGTACTGGAACAATATTGTAGGCATTCTGGTGAGGTTAGACCATTCTGACCTTGACCTCTACTGAAATCTTTAATGCAAGAAGTAGGCAAGCCTTCCAGATTTTTGTGACAATAATACCAATAATCCAGATAAGTTTCCTGGGAGGGATGGGAGTTGGGGTCCAAGATAGCTGGAGAAATTCAAGCTGTTTCCCCCTGCAGCAGTTACTATGGCTTTCATTTGTGGCCTGTGATCAGCAAGCTGGCTATCTGTGATGTCTCCTTTGGATGACTGACTCTTTCTTAGATGATGAGCTCATTCCTGACACGTCAGAAACTGGGTTAATTAATGACCCTGGAACTGAAAGAGATTTACAGGGGCTTTGGCTGGGGACAATGTGTAGGTCAATGAAGAAGAGGAGCTGCCTTCCGTGTTGGATCTGAGAGCACCCAGGCCAATAAAAGACAAGAGCAAAGGAGATCTGCCAGATTACTTGGGAGAAGGCCCCACCCGTCTTGATGGACTGCACCGGAAAGCTTGGACTGCACCGGAAAGCTATTTATCACAGCAGACAGAGAACATGTTTGGAACAGCATTGGAACATGTTTGGCTTATGACTGTTTGTTCATGCTTCCTGCTTGACTTTGCGCTTTGGAGATGCAGAACTTCTCTTGCCAAGTGATCTCTCATGGATGTGCTTTCAGTTTGTTTGGTGGACTTACTTGTTAGAACAACTTTCTATTGTTTTATGGACTATTTGGCCTTTGCCTTGTGGACTAATATTGGCCTGCTTGTGGCTGGATCTATTTCGGATAGTTCTCAGGCTGGGTGAAGGGAACTGCTGAGTATTAATGAACTCTTTAAAAGAACACATGTATGTGTGATGGGGCAGTACATCATCCCTATACTAATGTTGGGTTTGATCCAACTATACCCTGAAAATGAGAGCCTTACAACAATTGTAGCTCTTTTTTTTAATCATCATACCTCTAATTCGAGCCTGCTAATCACACACTCTTCCATCTTCTGTCTTTTCAGAATTACACTTCCGCTAAATGGAACAGAGTGAGGCTTAGTAAAATGCACTCTTGGTGGCAAGCCTGATTTCTTCCTCTCATGATCTGCTTCAAACGTATAGTCCAAAACTGGAGAAAGGAGAAGTGTGAAAGAAAAACAAAACAAAACACTTGGCAACAGTAAGGCTAAGAGATACAGCACAATAAAAATTGCACTCCCTCCAAGCTAGGTCTGGGAAGAAAATCACCCCACATGGTTAGCCAACTATCCAAATACTTTTGTTTTGAAAAGTGTCCCTGGAAATTATACTGTTTGTTTTATGATATAGTCTCGTGCTTATCCCAATTGCTATATTTGAACGCATTGGCACAATGAGTTAATTCAGCCACATGACGGTTGACAATCTCAAGAATTATGGTAGTGACGTGATGTGCCATTTGTTTTCAAAGGAAACAAACAGAAAAGCAAAAAGAGTGCCAGTGCTCTGCAGCCTTAACTGTTTTAATCCAACTTTGGCACAGGGTGAGGTGGATGGGCATTAAAAATAAATAAATGAATGAATGAAACAGAACATATTTTTCTTTAAGTAGGCATTCAGTTCAATCCATTTTGAAGACTGTTCCTAAATTTCAGATCTTTCAGACTCAAGAGGCCAAATTCTGGCAACTGTTATTGTCAGAAGAGCAAGACACATCCAGAATATCCAGAGCGAACAATCTAGATTGGCTTCTTTTTCTTTCTTCAAATTCAACTGAAAGACAAGATTGAACTACAAAGAAAAAGAAAGTAGCCATGGAGAAAACTCCTGCTAGGCTGATGTTTCTCTGCAGTGACCTTGCAGTGTATTCACATACACAAAGAAGACCGGATGAGAAAGCTAAATTTCTGAAATCATCCACAAAAGTAATAAGGTTGCTTTAAAAAAATTCAAGACTCTCAACTGGAGCTTGACTTTTTGATACTGTATTATTTGTGTTGGTGATTTGCTTGCTTGACAACAATATGAAAGTGATCTGCCTTGCCTTCTTCTGTGTTTTACTTCCCATTGTAAGTTATAGCCTTGGGATTTCCTGGTGGTCATTTATCTCAGTACTAACAAGGCCAGAAACTACTTCGTATTTTCCCAAAGATCAACAAAGTACTATCTTCTAGGACAATAATGATAGACAATTATTATTATAAAAACTTACTTATTTCTTGATTGAAATTACTCTCACTGGCTGTATATTCGAAACATGATCTAATGTTCAGGCTGCAAAAGTTCAAGAGGATACAAGTGATTTAAAAAAACGAGTTCTATATAACTCTTAAAAGTTTTAGGAAACTCAAGAAGGAAGGACCTCTTTTTGAGAGTCCTTCCTCTTATATTGGCCTCTCAGACACATTTTAGATAGCTCAATATTGTCAGTTGTCCTAAACAGCACAGTTTTGCATAAGACCTGAGTTCTTTAGAAGCTAGTTAAATAATGTACAAAGTCTCCTCTCTCTTGGAAAGCTTCCACATTGCGACTTTATCCTTGCTAGCCTCAGGAAACTGAAATAAAATTTGCACGGAGTTGCAAGCTCCATTAGGGAGAGAAAATGTTGGCTATGTGTCCAGATCTGCACCTGAGCACAGAATTCCAATTAAGCATTGAAACTTCCTAACTCTGCTGCACCACACATTTCTTATTCTAACTCTACCAACAAGTCAGTACTGAGGAGAATAAGGAAATAGAACAGTCCTTTGTTTGCCTTGCTCTCTCCTTCTGGACTAAGGTTGGATTTTGCTCAGCTCTTTCTAGAGATGCTAGCACAGGAATCTGATATGAAACACATGTTCTACAACAGATGTAGGACCATCCTTAATGAAGGGGTGGTGTATTTATTTTGTACAACCAATTTCCGATAGAAACATCCTAAAAATATCAATAGGCTAATTGAATACCCCTAAGACGATAAGTTACACCAAGATATGACTAAAGTTCCACATAAACCACTTAAATGTAAATTCTTTTTTGCTAAAAATGGAAACAAAAACAAAAGGATCAATGGCTTACCAAAGTTTACTGGACACTTCACAGTTCTCCATATTCAGATCAATTTTGTCTGGTGAGATCATAAGGGATTTCTTAATGCTTATTACAGGCCTTGATCTTATGAGACGTGAAGCAAGAAGAGAAAAGATCATTAAAATAAAAATAGTAAGAGAAAAGAAGAATGGCATTGCACTAATAAATAGTAGGAATAGCTTGAAGATTCAGTCTTAAGATTAGGATGTCATGCAAGGAGAATGAAAGCTACCCTGCTTTATTTTGTATACTTAAAATCATACCTATCTACGAAACTGGATCTAGGCAAATAGTAGTAGGGCTATTTCAAAGTTTACCATCACTTCACATTGGAAATGAAGTTTCTTAGTTCAGTTTCTTAGCCTTGGTGACTTTAAGATGGGTGGACTTCAACTTCCAGAATTCCACTTTGCTGGCTGGAGAATCCTGGTAGTTGAAATCCACCCATCTTAAAGTCACCAAGGTTGAAAAACGTCCATCTAAAATGATAGGAACAAGAAGCAACTGATTTGCATAAAAATCAACACATCAGAGCCAAGATAGTTTGAATTCAAAATATTCTTCACACCCCTTAGTAACCTAAGAGTTATTATGGAATCAATCGGTCTTACAAATTTGATAACTACTGTAGCTGAATAAACTTACTTTAAAAACCTCTTTTATTTATGGGTCAGTTAAACTATAGTAAAGAGAACACATACCTGTAAACTGAAACGGTATCTGAAAGAGATCCAACAGCAATGTCAGGGTAAGAGTTTCCATCAAGATCCATATTTCCAGTGATAGAGTACCCAAAGAATGGGACATTTTTTTCACCTTCAAGAATCTAGAAATGCAAAACGAAAGCATACAAATGCAGCACAGTGTTAAACTATCCCTTTAATGTTCAACATGTAGGAACTTATGCTGAGATATCCACAAGATCAGGTGTCTATGGAGATTTTCAGTCACCCAGGTCATAGATGTCCCAAAGATGCTTTTTCAAAAGGCAACTGGACTTTCTTATTTTTCTTTGAAGATGCTCAGAAAAATCCTAAAGAAGCTTCTTGGATGAGAAGCAAAATGTCTTCAAAGAAAAAGAAACTCCAGTTCCCTCTTGAAAAAACAACTTTGGGACAAGATCAGATGCTTTCATCAGCATAACCGAAACAGCATTGCACTGGAAGCTCCTTTCTGTTGTACATGGACATGACATCACAATGCCAGTAGAGAAGGGACATAATTTGCAGAACAATGCAACACTGCTTTCTTCATTTAGCTCCCACCCATTTATAGACAAGTCTTGGGGTATCCCTTTAAGTCAACCTTGACTCTTGGCAATTTCCCACTGAATAAGTTGCTTGCCATTACCTTCTTCTGAAATGCTTTTCAGCCTCCAAGTCTGTGGTTGAGAGAAAATGACTGGCAATTCTATCACTGACAGGATTAAATAGATGGGGGAGGGAGGGAATCAAAAGTATGCTGGACAGAATGAAAGCTGCAAGATCACTGAACTGCAAGTGGCAATTTATTTCAAGCCTTAGACCCTGCATTTTCCTAAACAGGAAACAATATAAAAAGAATATTCTGGTCAAACTGAGCTTTGTTCAAATGACAAAACACTTCTGAATTGCGAAGAATGCTTTTGCTGTTTGCTGTTCTTTTAATTTTATTTGATTTGCTAGTTGTAACCTACTTTTTCATCTTAGTTTGTCCATTAGTTTCTAATTTATCCCAGTTTCTATCCACAACTAATGTCTACATGCATAAGAGTCTTGCATCTCTTCATCACTCTTGTCAAATTATAAGCTTCTGTTAGAATTATTGACCTACAGACTTAAGAATTTATTGTTTACTGCTCAGAACAGGTAGTCATTTTTTTCTAGATTTCTTGAATGCATAATATTTATGAATAATGAAAGAATCAATGGCAATTAAGAGAAATTATATCTGTATTTATCTGAGGTCATTTCTTCACTTCATATATGAAGAAAACTTATGATTTGAAACAGAAAAGAAGAATCAAAAATCTGATTTAAAAAAAATATTCACAAAGCTTGCAGGAAAAAAGGATCCAAGCTTAAATGTTGGTAGTTGATAGGCTCATTTAAACACCCTAAATTTAAAAATCACATGTTGCTTTTGCAAGTAAGACAGCTCTTGAAAAAAACCCTAAACTATATCTAATATAAACATAAAGCTATATATAAGAGCTGTGGTGGCACAGTGGTTAGAATGTACTACTGCAGGCTACTTTTGCTGACTGCTGGCATTTCAATTCTCATCGGCTCAAGGTTCACTCAGCTTTCCATCCTTCCAAAGTCGGTAAAATGAGGACCTTGATTGTTGAGGGCAATATGCTGACTGTGTAAAACCGCTTAGAGATGGTTGTAAGGCCCTGTGAAGCAGTATATAAGTCTAAGTGCTATTGCTATTGCTAATATCCTTATATCAAGGGAACAGTATCGATATACTGCATGTTTCTGTATTTCCTGCCCCTTTCTATCCTTCAAATTCAGATATAAAAAGACAGGAAAAACCAGAGCACTGAAAAGGAGAATAGGAAGAGGAATACCTATGGTTTTCCCGTCCCCAAAATTTGGTTCCTGAGCATTCTCTTTGGAGTTGTGGTCATTGGAAACAATGGTGCACCATCAATAACATTATTGCAAGTGCAACACAGTGTATTGCCTTCCCTATACCTATGCAATGACTTCTTCCCAATCCAGCATTGTCCTCCCAAGTTCGCTACTGCCCTCCTTCCCCTTCCTGCTAAGGAAAAATAGCAGTTTTGCTGTTGTTGGAGAGAAGCAAAACTCTTTTTGTACCCATTAACTGTGCCTTCTTGTGAGTCCATGTCATGGCAGCATAAACAGAGACCTAGGTCCGCTAGATCCCTCAAGACATGTTTGAGACTAACAAAGGATTCCAACTCCCACAGGAATTCTACACAGAAAGTTCTTTTCAGACTATCATAAAGGAGTGTGGAAAGGTAATGCATGCATGGCAAACTGAATACGAAACAACATCCTCCTTATACATTAATTAAATGTGACCTGATCTGCACAGAGCTGAAAAAGAGGGAGGATTAAAAGGCAGAAAAGAAGTGGACCAGCACTTCTGGAAGAAAGGAAATAGGAAGGAAGCTCTGAAGATGCTAGACCAGGCACTCCTTCTCTTGCTTAAATGATGAGTGTTTAAATCCAACATATTGAGAAAGAATATGTTGGATTTAAAAACCACAGGAAGGGCACCGGTCGGGGGGGGAGGTAATACAATATTAGATAAAATAAATATAGTGTCAAGTCAGTAAGTGATGGAAGCTGATTACTTGAATGACTTGGACAGCTGTTCAGGAGCAAGTGAGTAGATAAAAGAAATGAAATTCCACTATACCCAGAAGCAAATGTTGCAAGTTAATACCTGTGCTGGTTTTGTGTTTATTCCATTCCTGGAGCCATGATAGAGGTATACCTTGCCAAACTCTTTAGCATAAGGAGCCCCTACAGCAATATCTGTATTTTAAAAAGAAGAAGAGAGAAAAGAAAACAGAATACTCAGGATGATCTTTCTTATGGGTTGTTTACATAAGGGAAAACAAAACAAGCATGCAAAATTTTAGCAAAAGAGAGAGATCTATAAAATGACAAATCTCTAAATTTCAAGTATCAAATTATAAATTAAGCCACAAAGAATATGTTTTTCAAGATGCAAATTTCCTAAGGATAAATGAAAATTTCAAAATGTTTGAATTTGAGACAAAACGCTGCTCAGTATTCCATGGTATTCGTAGTGCTATGATGTCAGTTTTGTTGACTAATTTTAAAACAAAACATGGGATGTAAAAACAATAAATAAACTACACAAAAATAAATGAATAAAGAAAACAATTATTGGCTCCGAAGAAGCATGGATTAAGCATTATGTTGCATTCAGGTTTTTGGATACTTTGGGCCAACTGCTGAATGTTAACAAAAAATCCATGCAAATCCAAATCCATACAATACATACAAGTTTCTTTCCTGCTTACCTGGAAAGCCGTCTTTATTAACATCACCAATGTTTTCAACTGCAATCCCAAACATGGAGTCTTTAGTTCCATTGAGACGAATTGGGTTTACTCTGTCCCATTTGCCTTCCTGATTAATATACACATATGCAGCACCACCAATTTCTCCATCTCTCTCAAAATACTGTGGGGCTCCGACAACAATATCCTGCCAACTGAAAAAATAGAGCAAAAATTGGTTTTAAGTTCTCTCTCTCTCCAAAAAAAAAAAAAATACNAACTGAAAAAATAGAGCAAAAATTGGTTTTAAGTTCTCTCTCTCTCCAAAAAAAAAAAAAATACTCCCAAGCAACTTTGAAGAGATCCGATCAGTGAAACAACTCCTGCTCAATGCATGGTGCAAAAATGGGAGCGATTTACTTGAATCAAACTGGATTTGTAGCTCCTTTGTGAACACCAACATCTTTCTTAGAAAGGAATGCTAGTAAATACTTAAAATTTTCTTAAAATACTTACGAAAGCAAGGATTATCCTTGCTTTTAATTTTTTTTTCATTTTTTCTCTTATACCTATAACCTTTTGATAATTTCCAGTTTTAATCCTGCTTTTTTCCTCCCTTGCAATCAGCCAAGATCAGCTAAGTGCTAACCACCATATAATCATCTGTGAAGAAAAATATTCTTAACTGCAGCTTTAAAAGTTTCAACAATGAAGAGCCATTGCTGGATATGAATGATGGAAAATGCAGTTAGACACATCAGGAGGTCACAAAGTTAGAGAAGTCCTCTTATATTGCTTCATAATAGTCTTTAGTGGTTGATTATCACAAAGGTCCTGCAATGCTGCTTGTAATGCTTCCAACAGGTTGGTCATCTCATGGCATTTATGAGTTTCCTCATTTGGACCTAAATTTGCTTCTTTGGAAATATCACTCTACAAAACTAAGCATGATTCAATCAAAATTCATGGCTAAGTAGAATCTTAGTTCTCCATCGTCATCATCATCATCATCTTTTTAGCTTTCCTGAACTTGATACCTGCTGCATGTATTTGGAGTAAGGGATGTTTTGTTTAAAGTATAAAGTATTTGGCTGGTGGCTTTTCTGAAAGGGATACAGGGGTTGTTTCTTATGCTGTGGTTGCCCTCTGCTATTTCTGCAGAGAAAGAATCCAATTCTGTTCTGACTTTGCCAAAAAGATTGGATCACACACCACAGAAAAACAACTGGGAGATATGAAGGAGAGGAATCTTACCCATCACTGTTGAGGTCCACAACGGCCACATCATAGCCAAAGGAAGACGCCAGCCCCTCGCCTTCAAATATGTGCACAGAGGACAAGGCCTGCTGGATGTCACTGTCTTTTTTCAAAAGGACCACAGCCCCACTATGGTTGGCTCTCGGAGCACCGGAAACAAAAGTGGTCTCCTCTTGAGAGATTATCCCTTTCCCAGAGTCCAAAGAAAATCCTAAAACAGAACACAAATATTCATATAAACAACTCGCACTGTGATCTGTAAAAGTGCCTGGCAACTATTGTTATGTTAAAGGAGGGTTAGGAAAGTGTGACAATATGCCTGTATACACTTTGGATCACAGCAATTATTTTTTCCTTTTAAACAGGAGGTCCAGGTTAAGGGAAAACACATTCCCCAACTTTTAGGCACATCAAAGCAAAAACTGTCAGCAAATGTTGTCAGGCCAAAACTGCATGCATCTCAGGACAGATGATTTCCATAGAGGTCACATTTCCTTAGAGGTATCTCGGGAAGCTATGGGCCAGCAGTAAGTAAGAGAGAAGTTCAGATGAGTACCACTTTTATCTGCCTCACACCTTTCTCCTGGGGTCCTTGGTGCTTAAAGGAGAGCAAACCCCAATCCTTACTTGCCCGATGATGTTACTTAGTTTGATAATGAAATGTTTTCAAGAAAACAGCCAAGCTCAGAGAGCACCAAGGACCCCTCATTTCAACCTTCAACTACAAATATTATCTTCTCTAAGTATCTTTCTCCCCTTATTTTTTGTTTGTTTCTTTTTTTTTGTTTGCAAGAGAAGGAACAACAGGGTAAAACTGTTGAGTCTTACAAAGTTGAGACTGAGAAGGACCTTTTCATCTTCTCAAACATCGGTATGCATTGGATTGAAATTATTTTCCACTGTCTCCCAACCCACTTGTTTGACTAAAGCTGATTAAAATAAAAAAGGACAACTTTTTCTCCCCTCCCTCCCTCTCTCACACATGTAGAGACACAAATATCACATCCCATGTACAACTTTTATGTATCCATTCTTCAATCTATAAGTGCACACCTCATACATCCGTTCATTTATTTTGATATACACATCAACCATTTTCATATATAACACCCACACACTTCACAAAACCAAAATGCAAAATGAGGAAGAGGATGAAGACAGAGATACAATAGATGGCAATTTCCTACCCTCAAACAGAAGGATAGATACACAGGCACATATATACAGTGTGTACACATACAAACCCAACTTCAATATATTGACTAATTAAACATACAATCTATTTCAGTGATGAGTGAACATTAACCCCCCCACAAAAAAAAACCCTGCATGCACTTTAAGATGACTGTGCCCCTTACCTACAGCACCCCTATGATGTTCAATGCATATTCACACTATCATGGAAAATGGCTCATACTCTCACACCTCAAAAAAGGGCATGCTTTGCCAAGAATGTCAAATTAGAATTAATTTGCCAAATACTCTATGTTAGTTTTTATAGGACTCACATAGTGCCAGCCAAATGTACTCCCAGTTTTGATAGCAGCAGTGGTGTAATTACTAGAGGCACCTGGATAAAGTCCTTCAAGAATGTGAAAAGAACAATAATAACAAAAACTGGAAAAGTCACATGCTTAAATTCTATGTTATGAACAGAACTACATGTTATACACAGTGATTGTTCTTTGCAGTTTACAATATTTGTAATTTATCATTCCTTCAATCAACTGGAAGAGCAGTTGTAAATCAGGTGCATCACTCTATTTACCTTTCCTTTTCTTATTTCTTTCTTTCCTGTCAGAACTTTAAATATGGTGGGCAAATATCACCTTTAATTTCTGGCCCACAATGATAATGGTGAGAGATGGGTGGTGCTTACAGAAGTGGGATGTTGGATGTGGGTGGGCCAAGAAATGTTTTAATAGCAGTCAAAGGGACAGTTTTGGTTGTCTCGGGCAGAGAGATTTGACTTGGTAGATCCTCAATTGTGAGATTCTGTAGGGCTCAATCCTCTTCCTATTACTGTTTGATGTTTTATATGGTACCACTGGGAGAAGTCACCCATCAGAAATACCATCAGAATAGCAGTGATACACAGCTGTACTTCTCAATTCTGAGCCAAGCTGAAGATGCCACAGATACCTTGAACTAGTGTTGGGAGGCTGTTTGGATATAGAATCAAACCCAAGTAAGACAAAGTCATTGAAGGGACCTCTACTGGTTCAATTTCTGAAGGAGTGACTCCCTTTCCTTTCACCTTTCAGTTGGAATAATAGCTTTAATTGTGTTCAAGGTGCTTTTCATTTTTCTATTGAGAAGCCCTGACTATTCTCTTTCAGGCATGGTTTCAGGCTATTCACCTTCTGAATATAATAATTACCCTCAGCACCTGTTATTTATACACTTAGAAATAAAGCTGTCTATGAATTCATGCATTGTATTCAGGGAACAAAAAGACCCATTACCCAAATCTAAAAAAACAGATTGTTAAGTGTAATTAAGTGTAAACAACACTTGCTTCTTTCATATATATATTTTCTGAAAAAGAAATAAAACATATTGCCTCTCTTTCAAAAAAAAAACAAAAAACCCCAAACCTTAAAGGTCAGTGAGATAGGAAGAAGACTTTAATTTGAACCAAAGAGATGTAGTTGGTTTGGTGGTCCAGTTCATAGAAACTGGTGTTACAATTCTGTCTAAGGTGAGGGGGGTGTTTGATCATCAGAAAAATCACTAATAATAGCAGGAAGATGGTAGTTAAGATGAGAGGCTCAGTTACAAAATATTGACAAGATTGAGGGTAAATGGAGAACCTGGTGGAAAAGTGCTGGAAAAATGAGGGGGCCAGCCAGCACATCATTGCAAACAAGATATGTTCAGCTCTGTGAGTCTTCTACCAAGTAAGCCAGTCTTTGAAAAACTGTGAATAAGGTGCCAATCTCTGGAGAGCTGTAAACTTCCTGTCATGCCTATAGGACAGTAAATGAATGATTTGCTGAAGAAACTTAAACTTTGGTTTTTAAGCAAATACAAGAGGCATCACAGAGGCCAGAGGTGAGGAACTATGGCCCCTTTATGACTTGGGGACTTCAACTCCCAGAATTCCTGAGACAGCATGGCTGGCTCAGGAATTCTGGGAGATGAAGTCCACAAATCATAAAAGGTTCATAGTTCCCCACTTCTGATATAGGCAATTAAAAACTTAAAGGCAGTAGGACAAAGCACAAGGCTACTACAAACCATAGATTCCCCTATTGAATTAAGTTCCCTTTTCCACTAAAATGTATTATTCTTATCTATTTAGTTTGATAACACTTCCATATAGCCATTCATTCCATATAATTATCAAAGATATGGAAGAGATGTTGGGGATGTGTACTATCGTAAAATATTATTTAAAAGATAAAATAGCACATTTTATGGGGAATGGGGCAGGGATTTTGGCCCAGAGATGTTGGGTTTTAATGACACATCCCCATTATGTATAAAATGTAGTTCTACCCCATTTCACCTGCATCAAATTCCGATAGCAGTATATATACATTAGAGTATGTACCACAAATTATATATATATATATAAAATTCCTAGCTTTTTTTAAAACAATCTTGTACCAAGATAAAAACTGGTATGTGATAGAAAAGAAAATCTGGATTGCTTCACTGCTGCTTTTCCAATTCTCAATTTGAGAACAACATAGTGAGGTAAGAGATTTAGATAAGATGGTGATGATGATATATTTTACTGACTAAATATTCCAATATCATTTCTTTGGTACTACTATATTCACCCAATTATTTCCTTTATCTGTTTGGTAAGGGATGACCATAGTCCATATGTCTAATAGGTCTTCTGATTCCATTATCATCTCTTTGACTAAGCATGCATTTAATAGTTCCCAGATTTTGTTTACTCAAACCACCATCTCCTGTAAGTCTCTTATTTCATCTACGCTTTTCCTCAGACATGCTTTGATTTGAAATGGAAGTTGAACGATGATCTCTGAAGTGTCATGAATGAAAGCAGATGGGTTGGTGCTTTGGAAGTCACAAACCTAAGTAGCTATTCATCATCAAATCAGCAGGTTTGTCTACTCTGACACTGGGCGGCAGTGTTTTGTACACAAACTGATCAGGGTTGGCATAAGACACGCTTGTCATAAAAAGAAGACCTGCAATGATGAGTAGAAAGAAAAGGCAGGGAAGAAGAAAAAGTTAAGCAGAGAACAGAAAAAAAATAGATAGTTCCATGCAATCCAGCTGAAGTGCTTGCTACTACAAATAAAGGACAGCAAAGAAACACATTGTGATAGTATACAGCAGGGGTTGGCAAGCTATTTCTGTAACAGGTGGAATCCTGCTCCTCCTTTGACCCTGTGGGAATGATTGGCAAGTCGACAGGCCAAAGAACATGATATGATAGCCAATACAGATGGTAGAGCTAGCAAGAGGCTGTCAATAGGCTGCCATTACCTAGGAAAATCTGCCTCTGGCCCTCAGCCCCACCCCTCTCCCCAGGAGCCTCAGTTGAGGCTCACGCCTGGCAATCTGCTACCTGCCTGCCTATCCATTCTTTACATGTAAATCGTAGAAACACAACGTAGCCATCTGGATTTGTCTCATGGCCATAGTTTGCCAACCCCTGGTATAGAACGTTAATCAAAAAACAGGATAGCCAATAACAGGTTTCTCCAACTTGGCATTCTCTACATGTCATGGAACTACAATTCCCAGAATTCCAATGGTCATGGCAGCAGAGAGGTTTGTGAATTGTAATCCTAATATATGTCCATGTTAGAAAGCTAAGCCTAGAGATAACACTTTCTGGAATGTAAATAAAGCTGATGTGTTGTTGTTTTTCATTAACAAACACTACTAAATGAAATTGCCATACTTATTTTTGTTATCCCATTTGTGGAGAGCTATTTTATGCTGTTTTCTTCCCAGCTTTCACCTTCGTGTTCCAACCTAGCTGTGAAAAACTGTGGATGCCCCCTGTACCAGCAATAGACGAACCAATGGCACATACAATGCTTACAGAAGATCCAATTCATTCCCTGGTATCTCCAGCGAAAAGAATGAAGCACCATGAATAAAGATCTTTCCTCACAGACAGTCACAGTAAGTCCTATGTTTTACTTACGGATTCAGGATCCAATGTAGTGTAGCCACCAAAGCTATACAAAGCTATGGTTATTTTTCACTGAACCCAGGTTCAATGCCTCCCATCCCCTCAGCATTTAAAAGCAGGTTAGTAATTCCCATGCAATGCAGAATTCTATCAACATTACAAAGAAGCCCCAGGGGTTAAACTGATGGTTCTGGAATGTTGCTTCCATGCTTTTGCTACAGATATACCTTTGCATCCTGTTCAGCAACTAGCAACTTACAGCCTCCTGAGGCTTTGTGTTTGAAATAGAGCTACTGATCCTCAAACCATAGTCTTGCATGAGAGAGAGAGAGAGAGTTGTTAAATCACAGCGTAAGAATTTCCAAGTTGACAATTGCACCTCTGATATCTTTCTTCATGTTAGTGGCTCTTCAGGATTCTACAACCAGGATGCTATCTGTAGTTTGGAGGAGACCTAAAAATGGCAGCATGAATGGCCAAAGCTTTGATCAAAATTCAAGCTTTCCGTCACTCTATTACAGGGATCTCCAAACTTGACAACTTTAAGACTTGTGGACTTCAACTCCCAGGATGCTCTATTGCCTTCTGGGAGCATTTGAATTTGGCCATTTGGATGGCCATTTTTCCTTTCAGTTCTCTCAAGAGCTTAATCCTACCTAAATAACTGTTAGCAGGAACAGGAACCAGGGACTCCTTTCGCAGGGTTTCACCCCCAACTTCATAAGGCCCATCATCAAAGATGCCCATTTCATCAAGGGTGTGATTCCTTTGCTCTGCACGCACCACGCCTGGAAAAATGAAATGGCAAAACAGAACAAAAACAAAAGATGGGATGAATGTTAAAGGATGGGGAACATTAAATAAAATAGTTTTAAAATGGAAGGAGCAAAGAAACACTTGTGAAAGGGAGTGACCACAACTGAGCCCAATTCTATCCTTGGTTTGAATACAATGACATAATGAATGGTACAAATAAAGATTCTGGAAAATTGGGTCAGGGAAATATGAACAAACACCCTCCCCCCAAAAAATCTGCATACTGTATTGGTAGTAGACATGTGACATGTACACACCTCAAAATGTACTCTGCTTGAGGGAATGGGGTGGGTTGCAGAGTCTGGATTATTTTGGCAAAATCAAGTTTGCTCAAGAGATAGGAAGGAACAGAAACAGTAAAAGAAGAGGAAGAGAAATCAGAGCTTTTCAAGAGTACAGAAAGATGAGAAAAGGTACAGAGATGCCAAGGGAATTTGAAAATAAAATGCAGATTGGAAATGAACAAGCTTTGGGGAGGAGAAAAGATACATTTCCAAAATAAATCAGTTTCACAACTAGAATACTGAGTGGCTAACTCTTGTGCCAATCAGAAAGTCATTTCTTTCCCCTTAAATTTAAAAAGAGAAAAGGCAGCCTAACATACATTAAGCAAACTGACAAAAGCAAAGCTTCCTTGTGGCCTGAATCACTCTTCCAGAACCCTGCTGAGAGGAAGGCCTCCAAGACATAGGAGAAGCATGAGCATCAGCTGAGTAACAGTTTTAGAACAAAAGGAATTGGCTTCTGTACTGTCAAATCGTTCCTCCAGCATGGTGGACAAAGTTTTCCATTGCTATGTGGAGATGCAGGAATTAGATAGGTGGCTTAGCGACGCAAATCAGATGCTCTACCACAAAATTATACTCTGCCCTATTGGTTTTGAATGTTTCCCCTCCCATGACCATTATCATCTATTTCCTATCCCATCTTACATTGTTTAGGTGGCTGCAAATGGCATGGAAGGAATAGAAAAATGTTCCTTTTATGAATTCGCTATACATCTTAGGAACCAAATTGGGGGAGGTGAGCATAAGAACTGTGACATAAACTTTAAAATCAACAGGAATTCAAGTACTAGGAGGAAAAGTCTCCAGAGCTGGTATGCAACATAAAGCCGTACAATAATGTCAACTGGGCCTGAGGTGTATCGATAATGGAATGATAATTGAGAGCTGAAAAAGCTGAGGCAATTCCAGATTGGAAATTAATTTAGTCATTCATAAGAAGTTAAAGTCATAAAAATCACATGATCTTGCTCTCTTTTATGCCTTAAGTAAGCCTTTTTGAACTTAAAAGCGCAAAGTTCAAACTGTAAAGATATTCAAAATACAAGCAGCCCTTAATCTTGTGTCTAGACAGCTCAGGAATCATAACCCTTTCCTGCCATGCCTAATAATACTGCTGTTGCATGTTTTTTTCTAATTCTCTGAGAGACACTGGAGAATTTTGATTGGCGTGGCACGGCAAAACTCTTCTAAAAGCTTTGCATTCTCAATGGCCCAAGCGCTGATGCCAAAGCAAATCTATCCGTGGGATTTATAGGGATGTTCCACAAGCCACAGAGAGGAGTTGTAGCTCTGTGTCATTAAATAATGCTTCGCGAAGAGAAGGTGATAGCGTGTCAAGTAAAAAGGATCATATCACAGGTGACAGCAAATGAAGAAGCAGAACAGAAAAGACCTGCTGAAACTCTGTAGAATTCGGGAAGTCAGAGCCAACAATAGAAAGAGAGATGGACTGATACTTTCATTCAGCCTAAAGCATCTTTTCATGGTTCCCTACGTTCTCCTCCTATGACCAAGAAGGCAGGGAATGAAGTTGGGGCATATGGTGAGTCAGTCACCAGTGTGTGCTGATTTCTGGTTACAGGAAGTCCTTCACTAAAACAAGCTGTTAACGACCATTCAAAGTTAGCCTCAGAAAGAGTGTTTATGGCCTATGAAGTACTTCCCATAGCACTTCTGGCTGGTGTAAAATGTAACTCTTCCTTCTTGCAATTACATGACTGCATTTTGAATACTTAGAGATCAGCCTACATATACAACCAGTTGCTGAGCATCCCGCAATCATGCAATTGCCATGGGGAAGCCAGCAAGATATGATGCAAGCATTGGTAAAATATACATCGTTTAAATGTTATCATCAAATAAAACTGTCCACTAAGCATAACTACTTCCATTCACTTTTTTTTTAGAAACTAAAAACCACTGAACAGACTGCACAATATTCTCTCACAAAAGAAAACAGGACTTTTCCCTGACCAGGTAAAAGCCTGAAAACTAAGCATGGTGGCAGCAACTACTTACAATTGAAGTATAGCAACAGCTAAATCTGATACCTTATCTCAGAAAAGTCCAATTTTCTTGACAAAAACCCAGTATGTGGACAGGTAAGCTTTCACGTGAAAACACCTTGTGCCAAGGCACAAAGATTGTACAGGGCTTATGTGTCACTGCAAGGATTTATCACAAGAAGAAAAAGGCAAGGCAGAGGAGAATTCCACAGCTGTTGGTATAACAAAGAGCACAAGAAAACCGTATATTGCTTGGACAGAGAAAAAGGGAAATGGTGGGGAAGAAGGGCAGGAGGGAGTTGAGTTTTACGGCTTCTCTGCATAACTAAGATGGGACAAAGCCATGGGCTCTCTGGCTTAATCACTAAATGAAATTCAGCAGGTTTCTCTCTCTCCTGATTACTTTGGCTTTCAAACCAATTTTCTGCTCAATGAGGTGAATGGAGTTTCAGTTGATAGGGGAAAAAAAAACCAGCAATAATCTAGGCGACTTATGTAAATGCCTCCTGATCTGCATGCTGAATATGTGTGGTTATGTGTGCATATGCAGGCATACATAGATATTCTCTTAGCATAAACCTCAATGCTGTATATTATTTATTTATTAAATTTGTTTGTTGGCTGTCTTGCCACAAGGTGACTCCAAAAAGATGCTTTGCAGGAGAGAAGGTAATCCTTGTTTTACCTGTTGATGCTTTACTTGTGAAGCTGAATCTTTTCCTGGGCTCAGAGGATACCTGCATAATCCCCAGAAAAAACATCTTCAAGCTAAATTTTACTGCTGTCTGTCCTGAAGCACCTTGTCACTGTCTTCCTTAATTCAATCTCTGTGTTTAAGAGTGCAGGTAATCCTCGACTTATGACCACAGTTGAGTGCAACATTTCTGCTGTTAAGTGAGACATGGGTTTAGTGAGTTTTGCCAGGTGTTAAGGGAATCACTGCAGTAGTTACGTTAGTAACCCGGTTCTTAAGTGAATCCTGGTTTCTCCATTGACTTTGCTTATCAGGAGGAGCACCAAAGGGGGGAATCCCATCACACCAGGACACAGCAACTATCATAAAGATGAACCACTTATCAAGCATCCGAATTTTGATCATGAGACTATGGGGATACTGCAGTGGTCATAAGTGTGAAAAACAATCGTAAGTCACTTTTCTCAGCGCTGTGGTAACTTTGAACGGTCACGAAATGAACCGCTGTAAATCGAGGATTACCTGTAATACACCAGAAACTGTTCTTCAATTTTGGGGTGAGTAGCATAAAGAGTAGGGCATTATGGTTTTCAGCAGTGGTTATTATTCTGTAGGACAGGGGTCTCCAACCTTGGCCTCTTTAAGACTTGTGAACTTCAACTGGCTGAGGAACTCTGGGAATTGAAGTCCACAAGTCTTAAAGTGGCCAAGGTTGGAGACCCCTGCTGTAGGAGACAGGATATATAATCTGGAAATGGACAATGGGAAAGATAGGAACATAAAGAGTTTATACCTTTCCAGTTATAGGTCCCTGGTGCACCAAATACAATGTAATGATTATCTCTGGTAAATGTGGCTGCAACACCTTGCTGGCAGGAGCCAAACTTCTCATGGCCTCTCAATCGGCCGTCACAGAAACTCCATTCCCCACCATCCATATACTCATTGCCAGAAATGGAAAGATCCTGACTCAGCACGTAGCACCTCCCAATGATGTCTCGGGTTTCCTGATCCGTGTTGACATAATACCTTTTCTCATAGCGGTGTGCACAGGTCTGTAAAGCATCAAAAGCAAATTCGATCAGTCAACAGATCTGTCTCCTCTATACAAATGAACAGGACTGGTTTTCCAAACAATTAACTCTGTGCAGAAGGTCTGAAGATAAGCAAGCATGTCTTTGCTTTAACCAGACGGAACCGTATCTTAAATGCAGCTTTCGCTGTAAAATGCAACAGTGCACTTCCAATCTTACGTACACTGCTTTGTTAACTGCACCTTTCGGAATCGTTTGTTTTGCTTTGTTTATTTTAGTTGTCTATATATCAATGTGCCTTGTGTGTCAGGTCCATAAATAAGGTGTAAGAGAGCACCCAAGACCGGTTCCCATCTCAAATGATCACAACTCTGCAAATCCTTTTGAAAGACAGCCTACACAATACACAGGAGGGCACATAAAACGCCACTTTCCAAATCATTCAAGCAGGCACATCTTTTTCCAAGTTTGTGTGACTGCTCTGGATCCTGTCCCTGGCTGTCTCGGGACATGCATGCATATACTGTTGCTTCACTTCATTCCACAATTCTAAAAGAAAAGATTCATACAGCCCTAAAAATTAAAAAAGAAAATCAAATGGCACAATAGCACAATTACAACCTTAGAGGTAACAATGATTAAACAATAGCCTGGCAAACAAAACTACATATTTTTCTTTTGTTTTTGAATGCTGTGGTGAGGTAGGATTTTATTGTGGAAACTGGGATTCAAGACTCTAGGGATTACAGATTTTTGATGGGCTGGACCGTCAAACACCTATTTTTATTTTCACCTATTTAAAAACTTGGGGAAATCATTTCTAGGTTGCTTTATAGCAGTGGTCTCCAAACTTGGCAACTTTAAGACTTGTGGACTTCAACTCCCAGAATTCTCCAGCCAGCACTATAAGCTGGATGTTTTCGCTTCCGCAGAAGCAGCCTTCGGAAGAAGAGTTTTACAACGGGTCCATGTATAACAAGAAGGGACTCCAAACCAGAGAGACTCTCTCCCATAGGACGTGTCAAGCTTTGGTATGTCCCATGCCTGGATGCTCTGAACAGCTCATCTGGAGAAGGGGCGTTGGTGCTTACCTGATATGCCCATTCTCTGTGAGCTGTGAAGAGCATCCAGCCCCACCCAAAGTCCATCTGGTGTGGGTCCAATTCCGGGCAAGTCTACAGAGCAAAGGTGAAGGAGAGTGATGAGGAACTTATCACTTTGACTTCGCCAAAACCGGGCACACTAAGGAGGAACCTCAAGAAGGAGGACTGTCCTCGGAATTCAGCTCAGCCTATCGGATGAGAGACAGAAGCACTTTCAAGTCTTCAAGTTGCCAAGCTTGGGGATCCCTGATTTATAGCTTGACACCAGCATGGTATTTCTCAACCTTAATAACTTTAAGATGTGTGAATGACTCTTAGAATTCTGGTTGGGGAATTCTGGAGCAGAGGTCCATACATCTCAGTTTCCCAGGATGAGAAATACCAATTCAGCAGATCCATTTTTTGTGAGCTTTAAAAAAAGTGGTTTGTAGTGTATGTCTCCTTGTGATCTGTAGATTGTCCACCTCTGGCTCTAAAATAGTACAGGTAAGTCCTCATTTAGCAATGACAATTGGGATCAGCAATCTGGTGGTTAAATCAAGTGAAGTGAAACCATGACTTTACTTTTTTTTGCTTTAAAGATCTGCAAAGATCATAAATGCGAGGGTAGGACACAAAGTAACTTTTTCATCACTGTCAATAATTGTGAATGGATGCTGGACAAGGTAGACGCTGAATGAGGATATGGGAAGTCCTCAGTTAATGACCACTCATTGAGCAACTGTTTGAACTTACAACTGTGCTGGAAAAAAGTAACTTACGAGTCCTCACACTTCTGGCAATTGCAGCGTCTTGCGTGATCACAGTTTGAGACCTTTCCAACTAACTTCTAATAAGCACAAATCAGTGGAGATGCTGGCAGGTCCCAAAGTCACAATCATGTGATGTCTCACTTAACAGCCATAACTGGAACTGCTGTTGTAAGTCAGCATGATTGTGTGATGTTTTGCTCAACAACTGCTTTGCTTAGTGTTGGAATTGTCAGTGACAATTAGGGTTGTTAAGTGAGGAGTACCTATACAATCAAAATAATCCTAGAGATTTTTCAGTGTCCAAAAAAACAACAACGTTGAGGTTCAGAGAACATTCTGAAAACTTACCACAATTTTTCCACCAGGCCCCTGACTTCGCACAGTTACACCCATCCATTGGTCTTCTTTGCTTTCTTTTGCTGGGTCAGCTAAAAAAAAAAATCAATGCAAAAAAAGTTTCTTCTATTTCTAGCGTTCCTTTTTAATTAGTATCTGTACAATTATGTGCAAATTATTATTCTCACTACAGATTCACTGAATATTATTTATACCTGCAATAGTCTTTAGATGGCGCTGTTTATCTACAATATCAATACAAAGTTTTCTCTGATCAACACTGCATTTAGTATGGAGATATCATTCTAGTGTAAAATGTATGAGGAGTCATATAATAAAATAGTAAAGAATGAAGTTGTTCTTTGCTCATATTCAGCTTCTTCATACAATTCCTCTCTCCTCTTTGTTAGGTACTTCCCCCATTCTATCACAACAATGAATCAAGACCCCATGTTCATTGAACATCCTCATTTCTCATTCTGTACTTGGGAATCTGAGCCTAGAAAACTCAGAAATTCTTTGACTCTGCTAGTACATCATATTCTGTTTTTGACACATAACAACTGGTGGTCAGGTAATTGACATCACACTAATATATCTGCAAGACTTTTTTTTTCCCCAGGACTATATATACTTTTTGTAGCATCTATGAAACTGACCCAGAGGTGGCATTCAGCAGGTTCTGACCAGTTCTGGAGAACCGGTAGCGGAAATTTTGAGAAGTTCGGAGAACCGGCAAATCCCACCTCTGACTGGAGATTTTACAGTCTCCTTCCCCTGCCACACCCACCAAACCACGCCCACAGAACCGGTAGTAAAAAAAAATTGAATCCCACCACTGAACTGACACCTCTATTATACTTGAATTACAAACATTTTTTTTTTGAAAGAGCAAAACCTGCTCAAATTGCCTACACGCAAAAACCAATAACAATGAAAATGGAAGCTGGAAAAACTAGATAGGGGATTGTATCCACATTTAAAAGTTATAATTAAAAATAAATAAATTAGAACTGCCAAATTGGATTCTTCCAATAGGTTCCTAAATAAATATTTCTATTCTGCCTAGAAAAAAAAAAAATCAAAGGTCCAGCTAGCTCACCTGTCTCATCAAATTTGATACGTGTGCAGGGTACCTCTGGAGTTTCGATGTCACAGCTGAACAACCCCCCAGTTCTATTGGCTTGTTGCAATGGGAAAGCCTTTTGTCGAGGTGCACCAACCAGCAAACTGTGGAAAGAAGACCAGAAGAATGTAATGGGGAACTGATAGATAAAGATGCAAAGAAACACCAGGTATCACCTCATACACTTTTTTCTGTTTTGAAAAATAAAATAATACAGGTAATCCTCAACTGACGACCAAAATTGAGCCCAAAATTTCTGTTAAGTGAAACAAACATCTGTTGAGTGAATTTTGCCCCATTTTACAACTTTTCTTGACACAGTTATTAAGTGAACACAGTTGTTAAGGGAATCTGGCTTCCCCATTGACTTGCTTGTCAGAAGGTTAACAGAAGCAGGTCATATGACCATGAGACACAGCAACGGTCATAAATAGGAGACGGTTACCAAGCACCTGACATTTTGATCACATAACCATGAAATGCAGCAACGGTCGGAAATGTGAAAAATGGCCATAAGTCACTTTTTTCAGTGCTGTTGTAACTTCAAATGGTCACTAAATGAACAGTTGTAAGTCGAGGACTACTTGTATTAGCATTCTTTAGCTTGCTTTAAATTTCTTGTTTGGATATGGTTTTGTACCAGCTGTGTGCGTAAATTTTATAGAGAAGACCAAGTCTACTCTTTGCCTCAAGGGTTTCAAGCTTTTTTCTTTACCTGACTTATAGAGCCACATATCTCACATAAGGGTGGCTTACAAGATTAGACAACAAACAAACAAATATAAACACGCAGTCAACTCCATTCCCCATCTGTATGCTCATCTATCTGCCTAACCAATACATCTGTGAAAACAATCAATGCCTTCTTAAAAGGTTAACAGAGTTAGAAATGGGGCAAAATAACCAGTGTCATTCAAATCTTCCTAGGGCAGGTGTTGCCATCAAGAAGACATGACCCTTATATTCCAAGATCTGTAGATCCTATCAGAAGAAATGTTCATTCCCCCCCCCCTTATAAATTTCACTGCCCTCAGTTTGCAAATACATGCCGCCATGCTTGCCCAGCTCCTTTGATGCTTAGGAAATTCCTTCAGGAATTCACTAATTCTGGAACTTCAGGTCACATATCATCTGAAGTACAAATAGCCCTTGACTTATAACCATTTGTTGAGCAAATGTTTGAAGTTATGACAGTGCTCAAAAACATGATTTACAACTTATCCTAAAGTTATGACCATTAAACCACCCCCGCAGTCATTAGTCATAATTTGAGGGCAGGCAATGGATTCATATTTTTAATGGTTACAGCATATTGTGGTCAAAAGATCACAATTTTTGACCTTACCAATTGGTTTCTTACAAGGAAAATCAATGGGTGGATTTGCTTAATACTAGTGTGATTCACTTAATGACTACCTGATTTGCTTAACAACTGTGGTAAAAACTTGATTATTATGGTCCATTTAACAAACCATAGCTAATATTTCTAAGGTGACAGCCAGGCCTAAAATACATCTTAATGTGAGCATTAGTGCAAATAGGCAACTACAGATATAAATGTATCTCCTGATTAAAATCAGTGAAGTAAATCCACAGGACAGGAGAAAAACAATAGAAATAATAGCTGCAACTATTAATGGCTGAAAACATGATACATTTCATCAGCTGTCATGTTGTTTCGGTTCATTTCATCCTACTCAGATATTTCAAAAATACTCCCAAATGATAACTCCAGTGACTCCAAGTAAAGCCAGGATCATCTATTGAAACCATTGAAACTCATTGGCTTTTTCATCAGATGAGAAAACTACACATTAAAGTGAAATGAATCACTGTGCTGTTTTTTTCAGATGTAGTAAATGGCCTGTCCTATCTCCTCATATCATTAAGGAACTCTGGGCTTTTATTTTATTGTGAGAATCTGTTGCTCTACAAATTGGTAAATTACTGCATGCTAGACATACTGGTAGTTTCCAATAAGCTATTATTTTTTTCCCTACTGTGTTATTTTTCCTTCTTATTTATCTCTTATATATTTAACTTAAAGAGGGGGGAAATTCACAAAAACAATGTTTGTGTGATATGTGTATGGTCAGGCTACTAAATAAGAAGCAATTCTCACAACAGATGGCACAATGAGCATAAACTGTATATTCACATTAAAAAAAAAACAACCCCTTTTGCATGTTTTAAGAATTAGAAACAATTGTCCCTTTAATGCTTTCTCTCAGTTTAACAAAACTCCAGCACAATGACACACAAGCAGGACAGAAGGGTGAACATTTCCCAGAATCTCTAAATGGGCATGGTTTTTGTTGGCCTTGTCAGCACCAAGGGGAAGCAAAGAGGAACAAACTTTAGTGGAACTGACAAGAAACTATGAGTTTTGCCAGACAAAAAGAACAGAGCAAGAAATTCATATGTGTAAAACTGAAGTTCATCACACACACATATTCTCACACACAGGACAAAAGGGTGGAAGGGTTACAGTCTGAATGAAAACCATCCCTTAATGTTAGAATCTGCTGGAAAGAAGCAGGATGGCTTAGGGGCTAAAATGTACATTATTTAAAACAGAAAATAATGGACAGTATTTCATATACACTGTGTATGCACATATATACTACAGTGGAATCAAGAAAACAATCATAAATCCACTTTGGCATAAAACTGTCACTAGTGGAACCTTATCAGTGTATGTAACATTTTTACATGTACACACCTCAAATCATCTCAAAAGTGCTTTAGGAAAGTATGAATGAGATCCATCCAGATGTAATACTCTAGCTCCTCTTTGGGATCTTCAATACCTTGAAAATGTAGTCTCAGGTAAGAAGAGACTTTCAACTTGGCAGAAAAGTGTATAAGCATTTCATGCTAAATCTTACAAAATCTATCTGCAATCATCAAGTTAATAGTAAAGGGCTAATGATGAGAGTTGGGAGTTCTGCTCCTTACAACAGCTTCACATATTCCAGTTATACTAGCGAATTTTCTGATTTCCAGGGGAAAATGGCTGAAGATAGCTCTGCTAAGACCGCAGTCAACTAATGTGGCAGAATGAAGAGCTCTTCATAACTTCTCTCTGGACAGGGACTTGAGATCACCCACAAATGCTCCAGGCGGTTGTTGCCCCTTGTAGGAGATTGCAAGACAGAAGTCTTTGGTGGACTTAGAGCTCTGAGAGATAAGGGAACACCATCTTAGCTAAAATTGCAGCTGGTGTCTTTTCAAAGGACATTGTGTTTGCATATTTCTTTTTCTAAACACTTTTAGAAATTGCTTGTTAACTGCTTTTCAGCTGTTAGGAGCTAAAGCCTGAAAACATCACATGAATCTTCCTCAATCCTTAACTAAAAAAAAGTTTAAATACAAGTTTAAGGACTTTAAATAAATTACTTTTGTGGGGAATAAAAAGGGTGACTAGAATAAGATTTTGAATTAATTATAAGAATCCTTCCCATTGGAAAGTGAATATTCATCAAGAATTTGAATTCTTAATAAAAAATTATAGGATGGGACTATGAAGATTGACATGAGGAAACCAGAAGGAACTAAAGATTACAATTAAAGGAGAAAAACTCTTAAATTTTTCTTATGAAGCAAAAAGTTTAACATTGGATATGTTTAAGGATATTTGTGAGCATCAGACCCAGAAGAATTTTAGGAGTTCCTCCCATTATAGATTGTCTTAAAACATGGTGAGTCTATGAGGGAGATCATGGTCACTAAGTATGATATGTAACAATGTTATGGAAAAAGAGCAAAGTAGGAAGTCTACTTTCAGATCAGTCATATTTTCAATGATCTGAAAGTGGATTTTAAAAAGACGGGCTCCAAGAATTATATGGAAAAATTGATCTGGATCTTTCTTATAGTGGATTTACAAGAGAAATTTATTAAAGTCCTGATGAGTTTTGTGAGACAAAGAAAAAAAATGAAAAGAAACCAAGACCATAGGACATTATTTGAAGATCAGATTAGAGATTTGAAGGAATTTGAGAGAAATGATAAATTGCTAAAATTGCTTATACTCACGATGAAGGGGGATTATATATATGTGTGCGCGTGTGTATGTGTGTGTGTGTATATATATATATATATATATATATATATATCACATAATAATAAATATTATTATATAAGTATACATGATATAGTACATACCACATAAACAGCAGTGAAGCTGAAACAGCACGACATGTTAAGTACCTTGTGAAAAACTTTAAAAAAACATACATATACTATACATATACATATCAGATATACACGCTGTTCAGTGCTTCCTTGCGTTATCCACCGTCATTGTAGTTGATGCTTATAAAGGTGGACGTTATTCAGACTCATCAAGCTCCCCTCACCCAGGCTGCCGGCCCTTAGTGTTAGAAATTTGAGGACTACCTACTGATTGTCCCGCCGCCACCTGGCACAAACAGGACTCGCGGCTGATACCACCCAAGGCATAGCAGCAGACCATGAAACCTAGCTTACTAATAGATGATAGCTTGTCTCTTTTATGGCGAAGACACAACCGCTGCACTGAAAGCCTCAATACAGGAAACAGTGTTGCCATGCCAACAATAAAGCGCACAAAACAGACAGAAGAAACCAGAAACACCAAACGAACTCCAAGTCCAATAAAACCAGACCAAGACTCCCAACCAATCAGGATTTAGAAAAAAAACATCTGGGACAGCAGTAGGCTAGCCTCAAATTTAAAACCAACGGTGTGATAGCCTGACCCACACATACAAACTCAATACAGAAGCCTGATGATGGCAGATGAGATTCTGCTGAAACGTTGCTTACAAACTTTAAAAGCACAACTCACAAATGACTCAATGACATGGGATAATACCCGAAGGAAGCTGAACAGCACACATGTAAGTACCCACGAAAACTTAAAAAAAAATATAGCTTTTTTTCTTTACTAAATTATTGTCTCTATTTTTCTTTTCTGTGCTTACTGCTTTTCATTCATTTATGCATCATATGCATAAGTTATGCATCCTCATCTCCATTGCATGGTATGCCACACTTGGAATGGTTTTATACTGGGTTAATGCCCCAAAGCAAATCATTATTTATTTAAGGACTACCAACCCACTTTCACACATCATCTTAAACCAAATTAAAATGAACCATCCACACCATGGTGTAGAGCAATGCATTATTGCCTTTGTCAAGACTAAATGCTTCCTTTTTATTTGTCCGACTCTTGACTTTTATTACATCTACTTCTTAACTTCCTTGAAAAGGAAATATTCAACTTCTTTTCAGATATGTCTCCTTGAAAATTAATTTCTCTAAGAGCACATTCCAGCAAGATTTATTTCCTAATAAGTGTGCACATGACTAGAATAAAAGCAATGTACTAAAATAGTCAGTGACTGTCACTACCTTAAAATATATAGTTTTTTTTCCATAGTACAAAAATAAGTACAAAGAGAAAAATGTTTATAAGACTTTGTTGCAGATTTTTTTTAAGAAAAAGCAACAACAAAGGAGGAATCAAGGTGAAATTTATCAAGTTATTTTTAGGCATGCTAAGAGCAACTGGCTGCCAGGTTTGGGTGTTTCCCAGACAAATATATATTTCCTTTTAATTCCAACCCACTCAGATAGTGTGGAACGTGTCAAACTGATTGGATTTGTCTCAGGAAAATGTGTAGGGCAGTTCAGAAATGCTTTAATCACTCGGGGTTCATTTAAAACAAATGGCTGTAAAGACTTGACCAATGCCAGTGAATAAAATACTTTCAGGTATGAGTACATTGAAGGCTCTCCAGAGATTGCCAAACTGTATCTCCCAGGATCCTTCACCATTGCTCTCCTGGCTACACTGAACAGACAGCTGTAGTTCAGCCATGTTGTATGGTTTTGTGGGTTTTCTTGTGCAGTCAATTGACCATCTTGGGAACAGACTGCTGAACTAAATGGGCCAGGGATCCAATCCACCAGGAAGCTCTTGAAGCAGCCCTTATGTATTAATGTGTTGTAAGGCAATATGTTTAGCCAGAACTGGGCCATAAAATTCTTCATCCCAGCTTTTCTCAGAAGATCCCATCAGAGGTCTATTTCAACTGATAGCAAACCCTAAGATTGACAGGAAGATATTCTGGACTACAATAAACCAACCACACAAGTCATAACAAAGTTTAAATGACGTGTGTGTTATGACACCATTGCACAAAGAATCATCTTACTCTTAATCTTCAGGAATTACGCAGATTATTTTTGGAATGTTTACAACCGGGTATACGGTAAGAAAATATCCTAACTATTTGACAATAGTGTCAGGAAATCAAAGTTGCCTCCGAATAGGAACCTTTTCTTGGAAACAAAGCATGATTCAACTGACGTATAAAAAACGATATATACATTTCCTTCTTTGGTTCGCCTGATTATCCATGATCCTCCCACAGAGGCCTTCTGAGCAAACTGGAAATTTTCATACAAGACATTCAAGCAATAATGGAATGCAGTGATTCTTTCAGACAAGAACAAAAATGGCTGTTACGGGTAATAGGCTATCATTCATCTTGGACAGTAAATGACACTTTCTATTGTCAGCTGCTAAAATATTCATCTTTGATAAGGGATATGGACTCCAGAAACTCATTATCTGTCCTGCCATCTCTCCAGGTACTCCAGACGACAAATCTTTGCTCAGACCAAGTTGAAGCAGAACAGGACAAAAAAGGAACAAAGAAGATTAATCAATTAAAATGTGATTAAACTAAAAGTAAATATTAATTAATGTCAATACGATTATTCTCCAAATATTTTAAGTCATGTCCCCTTTGGTGACGCTAAAAATACAATTCAATGGAAGCTTTTTAGAGTGACTCTGAGCCTCCTTTATGGGAGGCTGAAAATTGTATAGCCCTGAATAAAAATAACATGCCTCAATCTAACATGCCTCGGAAAGTTTACTTTTAATTTTGTTACAGATAGTCCAGAAAACGGGTAAGCTTGAGTGCCAGACACTTACAAGAAATGTCATCTGCTGACCTATAGATGCATCCCTTGATTTATAACTGGCCATCTGACTATAACCACCAGCCATCTCTGCCTTCATATGGCTGATGAATAATCATCATTAACAGAATAACAGTTGGAAGGGACTTCTATCTAGACCCACTTCCTGCTCAGGCTGATAACTACATCATTTCACACAAATGGTTGTCCAATCTTTTATTAAAAATTTCCAGGGTTGGAGAACCCACAACTTCTGGAGTCAAGTCATTCCACTGGTTAATTGTTCTAACCGTCAGGAAATTTCTCCTTAGTTTTAGCGTTGGTTCTCTTCTTGATTAGTTTCTATCCACTGCTTCTTGTCCTGCCTTCAGGTGCTTTGGAGAATAGCTTGACTCCCTCTTCTTTGTGGCAGCCCGAGATATTGGAATACTGTTATCATGTCACCCTTAATTCTTCTTTCCATTAAACTAGACATACCCAATTCCTGTATCATTTTTCATATATTTTAGCCTCCAGTCCCCTAATCATCTCTGTTGCTCTTCTCTGTAGTCTTCCTAGAGTCTATCTTTTTATATCATGGCAACCAAAACTGGATGCAGTTAATGTCCTTAATTATTGTACTCTTGCAGAAATCAATTTGGAGTAAGAGGGATTCCTTACCATATCTATTCCATAATTTTAAAAATTCCTGTACAAGGCTTTCGAAAAAAGACCTCGATGATTATTTGATACAATGAAATATTCTATAACAAGTCAAGAAATATAGCTGAATTACAGTTAAAATGAATTCATGCTTGAATGTAGTAGCTGTTTTTTAAAAGTCTCCTTCAGGAGGTCTTTCATAGAGCCTCATTTTTATTCTGCTTCCAGCTGGCATTGAGTTTACTAGTTTGGGAACAATGTCTCCTTCTCCAACCTTCAATCTGCTTTGGGGCTCAGGGAACCCATTTCAATTCTGGCAAGACATTGGCTACTTCTGTGAGAAACCGTCTGCATAATTGTCTCGTAAAGGAGTAAAAAAGGCTTGGTGGAGCCACTGCCTGGATGTTTATCAGAAAAGAAAAAAAAGGCGACTTTGGAATTTGGCATACTCTGCAGCTTTTACAATGGAGTCGTGCCTTTAAGATGCCAAACACCTTAAGTAGAATGGCAGCACTTTATTTTTCTTGAGGAGGAGAAGGGGAAACCACAGGAACTCAGTCTAGCAAAGATTATGCTCTTTTCTTACCTTTACTCGATGTAGCATTTATAAGGAAATCGCAAACCAGTTTTCTTGTTACAGGAAAGGTATGTGGTGGGGAGGAGCCATTTCCTGGCTCATGAGCCCACCAGTAACTCAGTTGTGGTTCCAGCACCCCAAACTGACTTGCTGAAATTGGCAACAGGATTTTGGGCCATTTTTAAAGTATATGTGGGCTCGGGATGAGATTATTTATTTGGTAGATTCCTGTCTTACTTTTCATTCATGAGCCAGAATAGGAAAACCTGGCATTCCTCAATTTTTCCTCACAACCTTATGAGGTAAATTGAGCTGAGAGAGAAAGATTAGCTTCATAAAAAAATTATTATATTGATACATCAGAATTTACCATCTTAATGTTCATTTTAATATTGTTATGCTCATTCTGATTTTAAGTATTTTTATAAGCTGTTTAGGCATTTTGTTAATCATTGAATCAAATAAAAGATTATGATTGCAAAGGAGAATGCTACAGTAATATTATTCATTTCTGGGAATGAACCTCAAGAAGGACTAGCCATAGACCTCCTGTTAGAATGGGAGGACATCCCAAAGTAAAGGAAAGAAATTTGTAGTTATTTTTCTGTACCAATTCTGAGTGTGACTCTGTTCAAGGTCTGTTAAAGAAGGAGGAAGCTGAGTGTCAATTTAATTTAACAAAACTCTAGCTTTTTGACAACCTAATAATTATGAGGTAAACACAACAGCCTGGTCAATGACTATGTCAGGTAAGGAAGGATAACAGATTAGGGGAGGCTATTTTAAATGATTTTGGATCTAGTTAGGCTATCTTAAGAGCTTTTGTCCATCAGATAAATCATCCTTCAAAAGTGAGATGTTTGTCTGTCAATCATATGACCTCCTTGGTGATGGACCCTTATTTGAGCCAAGTAAAATCATTGTGGTTTCTCAAGTCTTTAGCTATGTTTGTTTTATGCTCCATTTAATCATGAATTGTTTGTTTGGTCATCACTATCCTGATGATGCTTTATTGTATTTTGGTCACCTCTCTTGGACTTTCTCTAGCAAACAGGTGAATGGATTAGCTGAATAAAGCCAAATGTTAAATTTACCCTCAGCCTTAGAAAATATTTGGCTGATTATTGGCTAGTCACCCTCTCTTGAATCAATTTGTGAGAGGGGCATGAAAATGGAAGAGATTGTGTTGAGCTGATGGAAGGAAAGGCAAGCTAATGAATGAATGCTTAAAGAGTTGTGGTCTGTGTTATTTTTGCAATTACTAATTCCTGTGTCTATTCCATCTCATTTTTACCTTATTGTGCAAATTTAAAAGGAAAAAAAAAACAATGCAAACATTTGGATGCATGGCATTTGGAATGAAGCTCATTATCTCTGAATCTCTGTGCTAAAAGACATATTTCAAAAGGTGTGTCAGTGTGTTTTAAACCACTGTGAAACCCAAAGGAAGAACAATAGTACATTCCAATCCTCACATTTGTGTAGGAGAACCTTCTCCAACTTGGTGACCTCCAGCCCTGTTGGGATTGTTGTTACTCAGATTTCTAGCCAACATAGTTAAAGAATTTTGGGAGTTGCACTTACTATGTAACGGAAAGGGCATCAAGTTTTGGAAAGCTGGACTAAAAACCATTTAATCCGCTTGTGGAGGAATTCACAAACAATACATTTTGCAAGCACATCATATCAAACACCCTACTTAAGACTCTTGGCTAGCTGGCAACAACAAAGAAAAAGAATATTTTATATTGAAACATAATTTCTTCAGTGCTGCAAAGGTGTATAATGGAAGCCCAGTTAATACCACTCTTTTAATCTCCCCGAAAATTTGCACATAGAAATAGGAATATGACAGACGGGCAAGTTTGGGAAAGAAGCAAAAACAGCCTTCTTTTTTCCACAAGCTCAGCAAAAGACTTTTTAGAAGACTTTTTGACTGTGTTCCATTACAGTTCCAATTCTCAGCTCACACCTGTGCTTTTATTAGAACAGCTTTGCTTTAAGAAAGCAGTGATCTTTTTAAACAAAAGAACGATTAGGCAGCACTTATACAAAAAAGAGAAACAAGTCTGCAATGTTTAGGAAAGACACTGAATTATGCTTCATGTCTTTAGCTCTAAGGCAAAATTTTCCCCATCTGTCTCCATCTGCCCAGCAACTTAAAAAAAGCACAACAGCAATCCACTGTCAATTCATTTAACAATGTATTTAACATTAATAATGTAATTTAACAATTTAACACTTATGACCTGTTGCCAAGTGTCCTGTGATTATATGATTGCCATTTGCAATCTTCTCTCTTAGCTTCCCCAGAAAGTCAATGGGGAAGCTGGCAGGGAAGATTGCAAGCTGTTGCTGCCTGCCAAAAGGACTCCCTCTTGATTCTGGGTGCTGGCTGAAAGAGCTGCTACCCAAGGAAAGTTGAACAACTTTGGTGGGATATGAAACACAGCTCACCTCTCAAAAATCCAAGCTCTATTCCTGCAGCCTGCTGGAGCAGTTTCCTTCCACGCATAGAGAGGAGCTGAATTTCTTAGGTGGGATGGAAAAATGGAGCACAGATCCTGAAGATCTAAGCTCCATTCCAGCAGCCTGCTGGAGGAGATCCCATCCATGCACAGGAGGGAGCTGAACTCAGAAGACAGCTCTTTCACTCTGTCCCTTTAATGAACTGGGAGACTGCTTAATGATTGCAACCAGGAGTGCCAAGATTGCAATTGCTGGGCAAAGCACTCATATGGGTATCTCACTTATCTGCTTTGCTCAAGGACTGAGGTTCTGTTCCCAATAGTGGTCATAAATCAAGGAATACACAATTCTTTTATGTTGATTATGATGGCTGGAAGCGATCAGAGCTGAACTTCAAAATATCTGAAGGGCAACCTTGTTCCACAAGCTTTCTCATTCACAGCTTTGCACTGCAATTCATTCTTCAATGTTACCCAATCATTAACTATGCATGTTCAATTACTTTCTCTTCCTCTATGGAAGTTTGTAGCATTCCTGAGAAAAATTCATGCAAATCATTAGAGTTTATACAATACATCAGGTTCAGTTGGGAAGAGATGTCAGAACACACAGCTCCCCAACAGAGCACCTGTACATGGCTCATTAAAGCAACCATTTCTTCTTCTTTGGATTGCATGATTTGTACAATAGAAACACAATCCTAGAAAAAAAAATAAGAAAAGTCAGACATTCGTATTTCCACATATTCCAAAGCATGTCTTCTAAAGCAAATTTAAAGAATTTGCATCTTTCCCTCCCTATTCTATTCTATTCTATTTTCTATTCATTTTCCCATTATTTGAGCTCTCTCAAAAATTTGAATCTTCAGCTTTTATGGAGAAACAAATTCATCTAACCTTCACCTCACCTATGTATTCTGACAATATGATGTTATACAAAATGAAGAATTCTAATAGAGAGACCTTGGCTTTATAGTTCTTTGTCTTTTGTGGAGAAGCAAAATTTTGAAGAACCTTAACACAGGTTTTTTTAATCATACAACCCCTATGGGTTCTGCTAACAAGTAAAAGTTGCTTAAATTCCATGAGCTTTATATCAATAATTGGGTAGAGAAGTGTAGCACTAAATCTATTTCTGGCTTCTACTTAACATGTAACAGCTATTATAATACATGTTCACACCCTGAGCTGACTTTACCACATCCTCTAGTGTCCAGCCCCATGATGTTCCTTAAAACAACACTGAAATTTAAATTAGTGTATTTTTAAAAAAATATATGACCTCTGCTCAACATTTTTAGGGACAATAATCAGGCCATGCATAAATACACCTACTGAAGTCAGTACAAGTTAATCATATGACATTAACTCCCATGGATTTCCGTAGATCTATTACGCGTAGCTAGTTCTGGATCCAACCCAAAATATAAGTGTGTGTCCTCTGTCTAGACGTTTCCAAGATTAATTTTTAGAAACATTTTCTCATACCATGAGAACATCACTTAAGACCTACCTGACTTCACAAAGCTGATTTATATATGCTAATAAAGTAAGAAATACATTGATCTTACATGCACTAGTGTCGGGCTGCCCCTGCCAATTCCATACCCAAATGAAATTGGAGGAAGCACTGTGGAAAACTTTAATACACTTAAAGTTTTGCTCTGTTTTGTTTTCCAGAAGTCATGTTAAAATGTACTTCTGTATCATTATCACAGTGCAACTGTGCCTTTCCAAAAAAAAAAAGAGAGAGAGAGAATAAAAAGAAAAACTGTCACAGTTTCAAATAAAACTTAACCTTTAGGACACACCTAAATTCACCCCTCAATTCACATATTTTATGGCTTTTACTTATCTCCTACATGTTCGAATAATTTTAATAGTTGCCATAGCTTAATCTGCTGATTCATATTACATAGTCAGCCAGATGCCGAAGCTAAATAAGATATTGTCAGTATGAAAAAGATTATTGTGATTCCTAATTAAAGTTCAGGAGCAATACACAACCATGTACACACAAGGGTAAAGAGCCCATAGTCAAGTTGTGATCACAGCTGTCAGAAATAACAGGGGAGTGCACATAATAACATCATGTGCTGACATGATTCAAATGACAAGATTTACATACCAGTACTTCTAATACTTTTGCACAATGACATCATGGCATACACATCATATCAAAATTATCATACAGATGTGACATTCTAGTGACATCAATTCTAAAACTAATTAGAAAAAACAAATAATGGTTTTACTTAGTTCCTGAAGCTAATTTCATCTCTGGCTAATTGCTGAGGCTGTGGATATCCTTTCAAGTAATCTGATCCTGGCCATTCAGGGCTTGAAGACCAGTGTGTTAAATTGTGTCAGGAGATGAATGGGCAAACCTGTGCAGGTACAAATCAGTTGTCATATGATCTTAATGCCTGATTCCCACAAGCATTGTGGGAGCTGAAATTCTGTCCCAGGTGAAATTACAAGACTTATTTTAAAAACAATTCTATATAAAGAGCACCTTGGAGGGTGGATGTGACCAGGTGGAGTTACATGTCAAGAATACTTACGCCTCCATCTCACAAAAAGTCGACAGCTAAATTTTCATCTAAGCCCTTCTGATTTCTTAATTAGGACACCCCCCTGAAGGGATTGCCATCACATACATAGGTTTTTATTTAATCTTCTACATTATTGAAACTATTCAGATTCTCTATGACTTACAAGAAATTATACACACACACGGACACACACACACATACATATACAAACACACACACACACAAATTAAAGCACCCAAAGTTTACACTAAAACATCCACAAGACAACAATTCAGCTAAAAATATAAAAATATCATCTACATCATAGCACAACAATAACAGCAGTATTCAACCGTCCAAACAAGTCCCTATTTTTGTCCTATTCCACAAGCACTGCCTAGTGGAGCTCTCTTGTCATGAACTTTGGAAAGACAACGTTAAGACTTGAGTTCTAAAGTTCCAGTGCAGACATGAGCATTTTACAGCCCATGGGCCATATCTATTCGGCCCATGGCGGTGAGCAGTGGTATCGGAGGGAGGGGCAGCAGGAGTAGGGCAGCAGCATTGGGGGCAGTGTTGGGGACAGGGCATCAGCAGTGGTGGTGTATCAGTAGGGATCTATGATAATTCGCCATGGCCAACTCACCGTGACCAACTTGTCACAGCCAACTCACCATGGTGAATTTGCCGCAACCAACTTGCCACCACCAACTTCCTACAGAACAACTCACCAGGGCCATCTTGTGGGACAAGAATTACATTAATATCAAAGAAATGGTGGAATAGAATCATTAAAGAAGATGCAAAAGGGAGACAGAATGAAATGTGAATGGCAAATAATAAAATATTTTTTTAGTTATTTCAAATAATTAAATAAAATTGTTACATTGTCCCACAGCAAGTTGGCCATGGCAAGTTGGCCGTGATGAGTTGGCATGGTGGATTGGCTGCAGCAAGTTGGCTGTGGCAAATTGTCCCATTCCTCATCAGTGGCAGTGTCCCTCCACAACAATCTCAGTTTATCATGTGTCCCTTGGGAAAATTAATTGCCCATCCCTTCTTCTTCTGGAGAAATGGTGTTACTAAGAAAAACGGCATCTTCAAGCCTTAACAAAATGATTAAGTATGTGCTAGACTAGCACAATGATTCTTTTGACATGTTTTTCTCCTCTTTCCCTGGGAGATAGCTCTGTGTTTTTTGTGGGGGGTTTTTTTTTGGGGGGGTGGGTGTTCAGATGTAGCCTGTTCCATCCCATCAAGACCCCTCCAGCCTCTTGAGCCAAATATTATCTTGAACAAACTCATGGTGTCAGGCACAAAAGATCAGGTTCATATGTGAAGAACCAATTAAACTGATTTATTGCTCATCATGCCTCCAGACAGAAATATTCTCAATCAATGGTTAGCATCTTTAGAGAAAGGAATTAGAGAAAGGTCAACAGAATTCAAGGGACGTTGGACTTCATTTGTTTGTGGCTACATAGAGATTCTAGGCTGATCTCTCTTTTAACTTTGCCCCTAGGTTCTTTTCCTTCTCCCTACATCTGGTCACCACAGAGTTCATGAACTCCTGATTTGTTTCAGACTGCCCCTCCACCCAAGGCATGGAAGCTAAAGTTGCCTCACCCAACACCAATAGATATGGGGTACAAGCCCAAAGCCCGCATTCTGCACCAACTACAGCTTCCAGATCCTCTTCAGGGTGAAGAACACGTTGTGATAATTCATACTGGAGATGACAAGGGCATGAGTAAATGAGAAGAGGCCACCCAATCCAGGAAGGAGTTGACCTGGCACACAACACAGCAGGAGTTGTCAGTTAAGGAGGACCTTCAGATAACAAACCAAGTTGACTGAGACAGTGCAATCCCATTCAAAATGAAAGATGGTAAATCCCTGGATACAGAAGTGTTCCCCATTCTCAGCCAGTCCTTCCCACCAAGATTCGGTTGAAGCCTATGGTCCCGTATCCAGGCTCCCACAGCCTCCAGGAACTACAAAACAACATCCACAGCATCATTTAGATCATCAGGCTATAGATGTAAACTGGGGATCATCTACATACTGATGATACCTCATCCAGTGATGACAGATAATTCCATCCATTGGCTTCTTACATATGTAAAAGAGAAGAACACCCTGTGGGACACCATAGAGCAGGAGCCACAATGCTGGACTTCCCGTTCCTTATCAACACTGATTGGGACTAGCCATGGAAGGAGGTGAACCATAACAAAACTCCCCAAGTCCTGGAGTTCAATCAAAAGAAGTCAAGAAGAGCAACTCCAAGAACTTCCATCTGACATGGTCGACACTGGCTGGGAATTCTGGATCTTGTAATCTCCATATAGGAAGAGAGCTTTACAATGGGGAAAGTTACAGTCAAAATTTGTAAATCCATACATCGAATTTTGTGTAATAGACAGATATTGTTTCATTTGGGGGAGGGGTTTAGTTTATTTGTTGGCAGACAACCAATGGGGCAGGGGACTATTTTACAGAAAGACAACCGACATCAGGGCAGCCACCAATGATTACCAGAAATCGCCTTCTCCACAATGAAACTGGACATTGTCACCAGCCATTATTGATAATAGTTTGTGGCAAAAGTACCATTTTTGTACTTCTTGGTTATGGTTTAACATGTTATTATGTATAGTAATTTTATTTATAAGGCAGTGGTGCTGCCAACTCCGGAGGAACCTGGATGTAAGCTTTTAAAAAACAGTTTAAAACACACTGAAATAAATACTCACTGACCTCCCTCTGAATAGTTATTGTTGGACTTTGAAATTTGTTTTACCCCTTTATCCTGATAGGACAAATACCAAATGCATCTATTGTAACCATTTCTCAGTGTTGCTTCAATGAGGGATCAGTAGATGAAAGAAGGGTGGAAAGAAAGCTGAGAAGGGAATGGAAGCCCATGCTTTGGCCTCTAATCTGAATCCAATCACAGCATCTCCAATCCTTTTATGATTATAAAAAGAGACTCAAAATTCCTTTGGGGCTATGATGAAGCGTTATTTGAAATTTTATGTTATTTTTTTGTACGCAATTAGTAAGATTATTAATGGAAAAGTCATGGTTTCGATCAATAAAAGCAAGTGGATTTGCATCAATATATGCCCTTTATATCAAGAATCCCTAAAACACTTACAGAACCACTAGCAAATATCCGGTAATTTCCTTTATAGCCAAGTCTACCCAAAAGCACATTTCATGGAGTTCAATGTGTTTTAGATTTCCTCCATCACCAAAAACAAGAAAGATATAAACAAAGTTATTAAAAACAATCATAAATGACAACTCAGAACAGAAAAATAGTATCACATATCAGAATACCACATTTGTGGTATTTCTTACTACATATAATAGCAATAGCACTTAGACTTATATACCGCTTCACAGTGTTTTACAGCCCTCTAAGGGTTTACAGCATCAGCATATTGTCCCCAACAATCTGGGCCCTCATTTTACCCACCTCGGAAGGCTGCAAGGATGAGTCTGGTGAGATTTGAACTACCAAATTGCTGGCAGCCAGCAGTCAACAGAAGTAGCCTGCAGTACTGCACTCTAATCACTGCACCTCCTATAAGATAGTTACAGCCTTGTAAAACCTAGTTCTCCTTTCCCCCTACCACTACCACGGATATATATTTTGAGATAATCTTTTTGTATGCTTCTGTTATCAATGTTTTATTCAAAATAAACTGATCCCAATTTACATACATTACCATGGTCTTTCACATTTTTGTTTTATTTGGAATTCTGATACATGCCTTGTATGTTCATGCAGAAAGGACTCTTAGCCTACAAACAGTGCTTCAAGATATTGCTACAAAGCAATTATCTTATGAACTTCCTCCTCCTTTTGCCCAATCAGCCAATACATCTGTCTGCAAACGGAATCAGTTGGGCCAAGATGGTTACTTCATAACCCAAATACAACTGTCTAATGCAACGATCCCCAACCTTTATGACTTGCCGGCCTGGAAAGAGTGGGGGAGAGGGCATGGTTCCATGTGAATGGCAGGCGGATGTGCACGCATGCAATTCCTTTGAGCGCGAGCACCCACCACTCATGTAAGTGGAGCTGCACACGAGCCCAGGGGTTGGGCATCCCTGACCTAATGAACAAAGCAAGAAGGTCAAATTTATGATTTTTTTCAACAGATGAAACCCTGCTCATTGGGGTAGCAAGCCAACCCATATCTGTGATACACATAGCTCCTAGAGAAGAGAAATCTGCAATTTCTGGAGCTATATTTATGAACTTTTTGTTGGCTGCCTCTTTTTGTTCTTTCCCCCAGGTCACTTTCAATGACTCTGCCACTGCTTATTTTGCAATTCCAAAGAAAAACCAGATTCCCCACCACTCCAGCAGATATTTGATGTGCGTTTCCTTCCATTCCTCTTTCTGCCCCAACCCTTAACAGGTTTTGTAGATTCAAATCTGTGATGACCCAGAGTGTAACACAAACGTTTAACACAATCCAAAACGTAAATAAATGTCCTTTAATGCCTCCAACTTGGCCCCACTGTTCAATAATTCTCAGTTGGAGATAAAACGTACTCAAAAATAGTCTTCAAAGGAAAGTAATACAGTCTGAATTTAATGAGCGGATAGAGGTGAAAATAAAAACCAAACAAACTACAATGATGAAATTTCCACAACGGAACAAGAGAAGTATTTACCAAATTCAAGGAGATAACAAGGCACAGTCTGTTGGAAGGATGCCAGCCAAGATAACCTCAAACCAAAATAAAACATGCTTTGTCTCCAGTGTTTGTCAGAATGCAGGTCCAAACTCCTACGCAGTTCTCACACCTGCAGCCCATGAAGAGTATCAAAGCCCCCAAGTAGACCACCTCTCTCCCTTATCCTCTCCTACCTGCATGCCCTAGGATGGATAGGGGATGGGCCTGGGTCCTCCTCTGACTGCTCAGCCAGCCTCTGCCCTTCCCCAGCCTCCTCCACCACCTCTGGAGCCACACTCCCACTCCCTGTTGGCTGTTCCTCCTCTTCCCCAGAGTCAGACTCCACCAGGGGCATGACAAAATCCCTCCTGACATCCCCATGAAGACAGATATAGAGATGGTGGCTTAAATGAGGATCCCCAAAAGAATGTCATACATAGATTCACAGAAATGTCCATCCTCAGTTTCCCACTTGAAACCCAGTATTTGTTTGGCTCTCCCCATCTTTAACTTTATGTAGAGAGGTAGAAATTATTTCCAAAGTTTTGCAGTTATAATTTAACTCCAGAAGCCCATGGCAACCATCATCTTCCTAAACAAATTTGAGAGAACCATATCAAAATAGAGCCTTTAAGTGGCTAGATCCAAGCCCTGTGAATTACAGTCCAGTATAATTGGGCAAATCTTTCTAAAGATGTCCTTCACAGGAAAGCATCTGTTTTTTACTTGTTTTAACAAGTAATTTAAAAAAAAATCTTTAAAGTCTTTTTCTAGGCTCATGCAACTGTTTCAGAAGGTGCTCCTGTCCCACACACATGTATTTGCTCAACCACTTTGCCCCACTGATGGGGAGAGGGAAGTGAACTTAAGACAGCTCCAGGACAGTTCGCTGTTAGTAGTTAAGATTGGAAGTTATCAGCCTGTGTGTGCAGGTAGTCCAAAGGACATTTTCCTCCAAGAAAATATTAACTTGGCTTATTAATCAAAACTGATAAAAAAATATTCCTGGCTGTTATTGAAGCATGGGAAAGTGTTGATATACACCTACAGAAACACCTTCCAACTGCTTATTTGCTCCTTCTGAGACAGTACATTACCTTTTCCAGAATATAAACTTTATTATTGCTCTGGAATTAATACTTCCCTGTCACACCCTTGTTTGATCTGGATTCAATTTCAATGTATTATTACTTTTTTTTATATTGATAATTGGGTATAACTTATATAACCGTAGACCAAAGCACAGGCTACTCACAACCATAGCAAGACTTACCATCTTCTTCAACCATGGGACTTTTGCTGCCATAGGAATGTGAAGGAGTAAGAGATAACTGTCAATTTTCCAGCAGGAAATAAATTACTGCAATAGGTAAAAGCCTGGGACATTGTCATGTAACCTCTGTAGAAACAGTTATGGCCTACTGGGGTAGTCTCATCACAACTAAGGGATATTATAGTGAGACACATCTACACAATGTAGCTGACTCAGCAACTTTGTTCCAAAAAAAAAATGGAGCCAGAATCCTTTAGCATTCTCAATGATTAGGAATGAGCAATCATGCTGATATATGTACCTCTATAACATCCACTTGATTCCTTGTACCAAGTAGAGTACTCAGACAAAGCAAAAAATCTCCATCAGTGGTTTATTCAGAATTACATATATTTATCTTATTTTCTATTGCACCACCAAAATCCTATCTTCAGTTCTCCTCAGATAATGAAAACACCAGAAAGAAACATCCCAGGAGTCAAACAAATTACTTCCAGCCCAGCAACTGTGTCAAGCCAGCAGTGAATTGTCTTCACAGGCTAGGAAAGATGTCAAAGTGTAGAATGTGCAGCTATGTAAAAGCTCAATTCTTTATTAAGAACAAAACAGGTCTCATCAAGGCCAACTGGGTTTGGGCAAGGGCAGAAACTTCAGGTGTCTGGACATAGTCCAGATTTCCCAACAACTACACCTGGCTGCAATTTGTCCTTCCTTCCTAATTTGTTTACTACTTTGGATACTGATTTCACGTCAGTTTGCTTTTGTGTTCAAACAGGGTCCGGGTTTATGTAGACCACGGGTGTCAATCTCATGACATTACATTGCTATCAAGTGACATTTTTCCCCTTTGCGGAGCTGGGGTGGGCGTGGCCTGGGCATGACACATCCAGTCCATGGGCCGCCAGTTTGATACCCCTGATGTAGACAGAATTAGGATGATATTCTTGTGTGGCAATAATGTAGATCATGAATTATCCTCTATGTGGCAAGGACACGCACATGAAAAGCTGCAAGATGGTGGTGGTATCTGTATGATCCAAGCCCCCTTCCTTTTGTTCTCACATCACTGTTGCACACATGTAAACAGGCAGGGCTTCATTTATACAGCCATGATCACCCTCTTGATTTTGACATCTACCAGCAGACATTTTTGGCAATCACTAATCTCTAATACAGTCTAAATTCAATTATTGAATAAATTTGGGCAACTGTAATAAGACTGCAAAAAGTCCCTGTGGCTTTTATATAGGTATTTAAATATAACAATCTTCATTCTTTTGCATAATTTTTGTCTACAGCTGCCCTGTTTAATTTTGTTCCCCACTGCTATGAGATGAATTCTAGACAAACATTAAGAAAGTGAATCTTGCTATCTTTAAAAAAAAAATACTTCCAGATACATGCGTCTAGAACTGCAGTCTTAAGTTGTTTGTTTATAAATGCTTTGCTGGAACCAAGCCTTAGGAGTTTGCACGGTGCTTATACCCACCAAAAGAAAGAAAGTGGGAATCTGTTGGAAAAGAAGCATACAGTAATTCAAAGGTGAGCTGATTTACTGTTGGGTATGTGCCAGCTGTGGCATGAATCAGATGTACCCAAGGAAGCACATGTTCACACTTGGGGCAGCTCTCCCAGCTGCAGGGCAAAGAAAGAAGGGAGAGCTGAGCAATTCCTTTCTACTAACAAACTAAAAATGCAACTCCTGGAAGGAAGTTGTAAAAAAATGAATACATAAGAAGTCTGTCAATCCCAAAGAGCATTGCCACTTCTCCTTCAATCTTCCCAGTTTTGCTTTTATTTCAACTTTGAAACTTTTGTTTCAACTTTGCTCATGAAACATGCTATAGGAATTCTTTGAAGGCTGCATTATGATGATTAAATAATAGAAGCTTGCAGCTACTTCCTTGAATTTTTTCTTTTAAATCTAACAAAACATGTATGGCACTGACTTCTGAACTGAAAATCACTGGTTTTATGTGAGTTGTTCTCTGTGCTGCCTTAACCACATTTAGCTATCCTGAGAATAATAATTCTGAACTACCTTACAAAACTGCTTGAAGTGTAAGAAGGCAATGAAAGAAAATACACTAAAAGCTACAAGAAGGTAATGGGGAAAAATGCTAAAAACTCTACACTGCTACTAAAGTGCTGGTTCCCTCCTCTTTCTCCAAATCCCCAACCTTCAAATGCACATAAATTGAACCACATAATTGCTGTTGGTTTAGTACCTCTTTGGGTAATAGCATGGTCTACATCTGAAAGTAACACAGGTATCATTTCATGTCTTCATCACCTTCTGCCTTCTCCAGTGCAAAACAGATTTTAAGCACAAATATTGGACCAATGCTCTTCAAATACCCCTTTCTTGATGCCAAATTCTCAAGACATACTGATGTGATGACGGTGGTGGCTGACTTTGGAGCAGTCTTTCTAATGGGCAACAATCTGGTTTCTTTGGCAGGTGATTTTTACTTTTTATAACTTGCCCAAGAACAAGCAAAGACAGAGCAGATTTTGTTCTGAGTCTCCTGAACTGCTGGCACTCCCAATTTTGGATTCATTTTCTGGATGAAGAGCCTTGGCTTGCCCTTGCATCTGCAGAAAAACAGGAAGTTCAGGGCAGAAATACCCAAGGCAGAGTGCGGCTGAGTTAGTACTACAAGGTAAAAGATGCATAAAACGGAAAGGTTTTCCCTTCGTTCTTCGAAGAATAACAATTCAGAATTGGCAGGCTTAAGTCTCCATTTTTATTTTTATTTATTTATTTATTTTTGAATCTGAGAAGCTACTCTGGTTGCTTCTTTGGCAACGCTTCGGATGAGGTGGGGTAGACTTGTAAATGTCCCCTTTGGTCGCCAGACCTCCCCTACTCCACCAAAACACCCTTTGCGATCAGGAATGAAGAATGCAATGGCACAGTGGGGCAGACTGTTCCCACAGTGCCCTTTCGAGAGTCTCCTTGATGTACAAAACAACCCAGTCACTTCCAACCAGGTAGGACCTTCCAGGTTGTTTGAACAAGCCGAGCTTTGCAAACCTAACAGTTCCAGTTCGGACATTTTGATTTCTTCCCATCCGTTTGCCCCGCTTCCTTGAAGTTCATCTGGTTCCAGGAGAATCAGACCCAGCCAACAGGTGGCTGTTTTCCCCCTCCCCCCTCCCGTTGGCTTGACTTGTTCTAGTGAAAAAAACAAAAAACAAACAGCCGCGCGGGGTGACCACAACTGATCAAACGCATACCAACTTCGGTGGCAGAGGAAGAGAGCAAACGCAGCACACCGGCGAGTGAGCGCCGGTTCGCCGCCACCTCCGGCGGCACCACACACCTCCCCATCCCGGGTTGCGGCAGTGCAACGGGACGCGTTTGGGTTTTTTTGGGTTGTTGTTGGTTGTTTGTTTTGTTTTTTTCAGCGGTTCAGGCCACAAACTTCAAAAAGCTGCGCCGCCAGCGGATACGTGGCCCACCGCAATAAGCCCGGGCGGAGCGCTGTTCAAACGGCCCGGCTTTTTTTCTCTCTCTCTCTCTCCCCCCCCCCGCCACCACACGTTCCCCTGCCTCGAGACGCCTCCCTTCTCTCGTCGAGGGGCGCAGACACCCTCAAAAAGTTACACACACGCACAGCACACCCACTTCGAGCGACCATCCGTCCCGAGGGAACAAAACTCACGAGATTCATTCCCGCCGGAATCCACCTGCACGCTGTGCGCGCGCTTTCTCGAAAAAACAATCCAAAGTTGTCGGGGTTTTGGTTTCTTTTGGTGTTGTTTTTTTTTGGGGGAATTGCCCGATTCCACTGTTCACCCACAAGATAAAAATAAAATAAATTAAAATAGCACAACGGCCTCTTCAATCAAGGCGTCGATCCTGCAAAGAGCAGATCGTGACACCGGCGGATCGAGAGCCCAGCAGAGCTGCAAACCTTCCCCCCCCCCCCGCCACCCAAGCGAGTCCCGGCGCGCGTGCTGGACAGGCCGACTCCCGCTGCCCCCGATCCTTCTTCCGATGCAGCGAGGTCCCCCCCCTTTTTGCTTGCGGCGAGATTCCTCTCAGCCGCGGCCCGGAGGAAGGACAACTTACAGCCTCTTGTTCGGGTTCAGCTGCTGATGCATGGCCAGAGAAAATCCGAAAAAGCTGCCGGGTTCGCCGTCCCATTTGACGACGTTCTGCGTGTCCAGGTTGAAGGCGCGGCCGATTCCAGCCAAGAGGCACAGGTAGAAAAGCGAAAGCATTTTCCCTCCCGAAGAGCCAGCGAGCGCCCGCCGGAATCCCCGAGAAAAAAGCCGCACTCGGGGGGCGCCCCTCGCCCTGCTGGCCACCGATCGGCGCCGCTCCCCTTGTGGCCGCCCTGAATGGGGCTCCTTGTTCTCTCCAGAGATTTGCTCGGGCTTTACACCAAGTGACGAGCAAACAAGCCAGGAGCCCCGCCCCGTCTCTCTCTCCCCAACCAGGCAGGAGTGCCTCGCCTTGCCCTACCCGACCCGACCCTGCCAGCCCGCCNCCCCAACCAGGCAGGAGTGCCTCGCCTTGCCCTACCCGACCCGACCCTGCCAGCCCGCCTGTTGCCCAGATGAAGCGCCCGGGGCCAAAGGCTTTCTTCGTTTTGGGAGGAGCAGCGTTTGCGTGAGGTCAGAACGCGTGAAGGCCGCCACCGTGAGGAACGGAGCCTGCCTTGCCTAGCCGCAATCTGGAGGGCTTGGTCGGGGCTCGGTCTGGCACCGGTTTTGTGTGGACCCTCCGCCTCATGGCAAGGAAAGCTGACGTGAGGAGCCAGGCACTTCTCCCAGAATATCCCCTTTGAGAACTTTGAAATGTTGGGAGGATGCTTTTTTTTTTTTTTTTTTTTTGCCGTGGGAGAATTCATCAGCTATTTCATGTGAACATTCCACACGGGTGAAAACTCACGCCTTTAAATTAGTCCATCAAAAAAAAAAAAAAAAAAAAAAACCGGGGAGAAATTGCAGCCTTTCTCAGAGCATGCTGACAGGCATCATGGGATAGGACTGATGGACTGGGCCTGAAAAAGTGGCTGGCTTTCTTAAAGTTTCCAATGAGAATACTTCTTTATTGGCCACACAAGGAATTTGTCTTTGGGTGCAAGTGCCTCTCAGTACTACATACATAAAGAAAAGATACGTTCGTTAAGAATTCGTAATGTACAACACTTAATGATAGCCATAGGGGGTACAATCAATCAAATCATATTTAGGAAACAGTCAATATAAACATAAGGATACAAGCGACAAAGTTTAACAGTCCTTACAGTCACCAACTGGGAGGGGGATGGGTGATAAGGAGTGGTGAGAAGATTAACAGTAATAGTAGTGTACAGTACACTTTGTAAATAGTTGAACAGTGTTGAGGGAATTATTTGTTTAGCAGAGTGATGGCTTTCAGGGAAAAACTGTCTTTGTGTCCAGTTGTTCTGGTGTGCGCTGCTCTATAGCGTCGTTTTGAGGGAAGGAGTTGAAACAGTTTATGTCCGGGATGTGAGGAGTCCGTAAATATTTTCACAGCCCTCTTTTTGACTCAGTGCACTATACAGGTCCTCAACTGAATGCAGGTGGGTAGTAGTTGTTTTTTCTGCAGTCCTAAGTATCCTCTGAAGTCTCCGTCTGTTATATCTGCAATTAGAGTTCCAGGCAGGGGTGAGATCTGTTACTGCTGGTAAGGTTTGTATTCCTTATCTGAATTGCAGCGTTGGAAACATCACAAAGAGTTCTCAGAATGTTTATTCAAGATACCATTTCAGCAGGTGGCCATGAATGTAGAATCTGTGGGAAAAGAATGAGGAGGCCAGGCAAATATTGTTAGATATAGAAAGGCTGAGAATGCTCTCCGAGCTCAAACACCTAAAGTGCTCTTCAGGTAACTGAAATGCCCACAGAAGAGAAATACTTCTTCTATGCTGGATGTGAAGGGATTAGGTTTCATTGGAGATTCAGCACATTAGGAGCAGTTTCTTGACGGTAAAGACAGTCTGACAATGAAGCCATAAACCAAATGTCACTTAAGGAAAATGTGATTGGATGAAAGATGCATTGAATTGCCTGTTCACAATCACACTGGAAGAAAATGGCGGGGGTGTATGTGGCTAATTTATTTCTAATCAGATCCTTGTGTTCATTAATTCTTGAAGAGGTGGATAAATTAGTGCAATGCTAATTTTATTCCTACGGAGATATTTTTCAAAGTATTGATACGAACATGACCAATTAGAAGAGATGTAGGATTGCAGGATCCTGCAAAGGTTTAGTCTTCTGAGCTTTCAGACTTGTGCTGGAGCCCATCTTCACACACTCTGATAGAAGTTCCCTAAGGTTCCAGCTCAAGTCCAAAAGCTTGGAATACTAAAACTGTATTCCCAATGACCGACAAAGATTGCATCCTGCAATATTATCCCTGGATAGCAATAGCACTTAGACTTACTTATATACTGCTTCACAGTGCTTTACAGCCCTCTCTAAGCAGTTTACAGAGTCAGCCAATTGCCCCCAACAATCTGGGTCCTCATTTTACCCACCTTGGAAGGATGGAAGGCTGAGTCAACCTGGAGCTGGTCAGGATCGAACCCCTGGTAGTGAACTGAATTTGCCTGCAATACTGCCTTCTAACCCACTGTGCCATCATAGTTCATACATGGAGTATGTATATTCTCCTTCATTCATGAGAGGTAGGATTCTTCTTGCATTCAATTTGAAACAGCATAGCAATTCAGGGCTGGAAGTGACCTCAGAGATCATCTAGTCCAACCCCCTATCTCCAGCAGGAGACATTATCACAGGCTGTTCACTGACTTTGGAAAAGACATCTTAATAAGATTCTTTTCACATGAAAAGTTCTTAGTACAGCCCATCCAAATGTGCTTATTCACCCAAAAGGAAAACTGATTTGTGTCATCAAATGATTCACTTTTAAAGGGGAAGTTTGTTTAGATTACCTGAAGTACGGAGATGTAGATAGAAAAGGGGTTTTATATAAATAAATACATACATATAATCTTTTAAAACCATAAACATTAAAAACCTGGCGTCAAAGTTAAACTTCCAAACATTCAGCTCAGGGGTGAAATTCAAAAAATTTCCCTACCGGCTCTGTGGGCATGGCTTGGTGGGACTCAGTCTCTAGTAGATGGGAGAAGGTGGGTGTGGGCGGGGCCAGCTGATTCAAATTGTCCCTCCCACCTCTCAGAACCGATTCAGATCATCCCTACTATCTCTCCCGAGGTGGTTGAATTTTACCCCTGATTCAGCTCTTCATTAAATCCTCTCATTCACTTCATCCTATCCCAGCACTCTAATATTCCATAGTCTAACATAGGAATAGTGTTGCAATCACAGTTGCCTTTCTGTCAGGCAAATACAGTACAGGTAGTCCTCGACTTACAACAGTTGATTTGGTGACCGTTCAAAATTACTGGACATCACTGGAAAAAAGTGGCAACCATTTTTCACATTTACAACAATTGATCATGTGATCAAAATTCCAATACTTCACAAGTGGCTCAAACTTACGACGGTTGCACTGTCCAGGGGTCATGTTGATCCCCTTTTGTGACCTTCTGCCAAGCAAAGTCAATGGGGAAGCCAGATTCATTTCACAACTGTGGCAAAAAGAGTTCGTAAAATGGGGAAAAGTCACTTAACAAATGTCTCACTTAGCAAAAGAAATTTTGAGCTCAATTGAGATAAGTTGAGGACTACCTGTATTTCATCTTTCTGTTATTAATGAGTTTTATTTTTGCCATAAGCTAGTAAAACAGATGAATGAAGTGGGATGAAAATATAGGATTACTAATGGGCAACACTTTTTTCTCCATCCACCCCCACTAAAATGTGACAGAGATGGGAGGGTTTCACTGTTTGGAAGCATTTAAGCTATCAAGGCATTGTTGTGTTCCTACTCTGTGTTTATGTTCTTATGATTCTGCTTTTTGACAGACAACAAACAATCAGATTTAAATAAAAGAATGCACAATCTCCTCAGGTGCAGATTTCAAATAATTTGAAATACTGTAATTTAATAAATGAATTTTAGTACATGGTCATATGAATTTTAGTAGACAATGCTGTATGAATATTTATTATTGTTATTTATGTATCTGGCACATCTTCTGCATCAGATGCTATGCTGAATGCTAGAAGGGTAATTGTTATTTACAGGTTTTCTTGGATGAGACGGAAAGTGGTTTGCGAGTGCGGTTGTGGTGGTGGTGGGGCTAAAGACCCTGAGTATATTCATTCATTGCAGTGGAGTGCTTTTTGCAAGTTTCATAAGAGACAAATATTATAAGGCAAACACAATGTGCTCCTGTTTAATTTATTCAGAATAATAGCTTGATTCACTAGGGCAAGAGTGTCAAACTCAAGGCCCGAGGGTCAGATCTGGCCTCTGAGGTTCTTAGATCTGGCCCACAGGGCTGCCCTGGAAACAGAGAAGGACTGGCCCGCAGTGCCTCTACCAGTGAAAACAGAGCTCGGGAGGGCCATGACTCAGTTTCTGATGGCAGAGGGTTGCAGGAGACCGTCGTCGTCAAAAACAGAGCTCAGGAACCCATTTTCACTGGCAGAGCACTCAGGCCACCACAGGTATGAGTGATGTTGAGCGGGCCATGCCCAGAGGTGAGATTCTACCAGTTCGCACCTATTCGCTAGAACCGGTTAACATTCTAAGCAGTTCAGAGAACCGGTTGATAGAAGAAATTACTGGCCTAATCCTGTAAGGAAGGCAGGGAAAACAATTCTGGGTTGCTTACAGAAACTGCCTCTCGTAACCCTTATTACATTCTTGGCAGGACTAGCGACTTCCCTTGTCTCTGGAACGTCTCTGGAGTTTTTTTCCCTCCTTGCTGGTACTTTGCTTCTGTGGAGTGACCATCAAAGTTTACAATTGCACTTGAAAAAAGGCTGACTTATGACCATTTTTCAACACTTACGGACTGTTGCAGCAATCTCACAGTCATTAGAGGCCAGGCGAGGAGATTGCTTGCCTCGATGTGAGTGATTATTAAGTTGGCCACACCCAAGCCAATAACATGACCACCAAGCCATGTCCACCCAGTCACATGGACCACCAAGCCACACCCATCACCTAAAGCCGATGCCCACCAAAACCGGTTTCTTTAAAAACTTTGAATCCCACCCCTGGCCTCCCCTTCCTACCGCGCGAATTCAAACACAACCCTGATGTGCCCTCCATGAAATTGAGTTTGACACCCCTAAACTAGGGCCTCATTTCTAGATGGGTGACAAATATAAGCCAGTGTGATCTAATAACTGTGAGGTCAAAGTAGTTTGAAGAAAGTCTTCCTTCAACCATGGAAGATCATTGGAGGACTTGAGACCAGTCCTTTCTTCTTAGCCCAACCTACCTTGCAGGGCTTTTGTCAACCTATGTATGTTGTCTTGAGTCCCTGTATTTTCCCAACCAGANCCATGGAAGATCATTGGAGGACTTGAGACCAGTCCTTTCTTCTTAGCCCAACCTACCTTGTAGGGCTTTTGTCAACCTATGTATGTTGTCTTGAGTCCCTGTATTTTCCCAACCAGAATGTCAGTAATATGTAACTTGGCTTTTTCTGCATTGGCATCACTCAGATATAACTCCTACCAAAAAGAGACCTGCCAAGTACAAAGAGAATGGTTATTTTTAAAAAATAGTTCCGTTCCACATGATATTTTGGCAAACTCATCCAACCGATGAACCAACAACTGAAAACATTCAAGCTGAAGAAAGAATATTTCCCACAATTCATGATCAAAAGGGAAAGCTCTCCTGATTGAAAATTGGCTTCTTTTGTAGTTCTGTGTATTCTTTTTTTTTTTAAATTCAGTTAATTGTGAAAGAAAAGGGAAAATAATAATAATAAAATAAATAAAAATAATAAAATAAATGAATAAATATTTATTAATTTTATTTAATAATAAATAAAATAAAAAATAATAATGAAATAAATGGAGTCATGGAATCCCATCAAGTTCTTCTGGAACCCAGGGTTTCCGTGAAGAAAGTTTGAAAATGCCTGACTTATCTGTGGCTGCTGCTCTTTTTTTTCTACATATTCCACTGTTTAAAAATGTGTGTCTCCAATTACATGGTTATTATATGTTAATTACTGGGAGCTGTCTTTGGAAAGAAATTGTGTGTGTGTACGTGTGCATATATATATATATATTTGTTTTTTTAAGTTTTCGCGGGTACTTACATGTGTGCTGTTCAGCTTCCTTCGGGTATTATCCCACCTCACTGTAGTGCTTTTAAAGTTGTAGCTACAACTTTAAAAGCACTACAATGACGTGGGATAATACCCGAAGGAAGCTGAACAGCATATATATATATGTGTGTGTGTGTGTGTGTGTGTGTGTGTGTGTGTGTGTATGTATGTATGTATGTATTTTAAAAATAAGGAGGATTGTGAAGAACTCACTGCCAAAGCTGGTTTCTGAGCCAGAGGAAAGCTGCCGGGCTCTGCTGCCAACATGTGCGCTGCTCTTGCTGAATTTTCAGCTGCCTTTTTATTAAAAGCATGTGGGCCCCCTGCCAAACGCACTGCAAGGCGTGGGCCTGCTGGGCCCACATATTAAGCCACAGCAGTGCCAGCTATGCTCTCTTCATCAATGTAACAATTCTTTATCTAATGATAGGGTTGAGCCTGAAATTGTCTTTTTTTTTTTTTGAAGCTGGGAAAGGTAGACAGGAAGTTAGAGCCAAGTAAGGCTCTTCAATCTGCCTTCTAGAGAGATTTGAAGGGCCTCTTTCCTTGCCAAGTCTACATTCGTTACAAGGACAAAACACAAAATTGGCACATTGATTTGGCCTAAAGTACAGCATGTTACATATTGGTAAATAGATAAAGACGCAGCTGTGTATTGCAAGCTGCTGGTGAAAGTCATTCTTAAACCCCGAATGAATATGTCTTGCGGAAGCACCCTTAGAATAAAAATTTATGAAATCAATGGCTGTATCTTGAATACTGCAAGCTGCCCATCAAGCTTTTGGGGAAGAGACTTTAAAAGTAGGAATGGAACAGGGAGGTTAAACAGTCATTGTACCATTTTGTGAGGTTGTTACGTTATGTTGTTTATTAGGTTTATATGGCTGCCCATTTCAAATACAGTGCATGGCTCTAGGTGGCTTAATAGTAATGAAAATGATTAAAACATAAACCTCTTTCCTTTGTGCTGTATTTCTTCCAGATATTTTGCAAAGCAACCCAAATGAAATGTATATATAATTGCACTATCAAGTCTGGCTGAAGTCTCTCTTAAAAGAAGCCTATTGTGCCTTAGAGCCTGCCTACGATTCCAGTATCTTTCCCATCATTTTTCATATTAGCCATTTTGGAAGTTTGTTTGTTTTTTTTTTGGTTTTTTTTTTTGAATAATATTGGTAGCTGCCGAACAGTTTTGTAAGCTACCGTTAAAGCCCAGCCCTACTTAATTATTCAGTGATTCATCTGATTCCTTTATGAAACGTTCCTGATTTAGTCATACAGCTGATCTGGCATCTGCAACATGACAGGCAGGGGCACTGCTCGAGTACTGCAGGGGTAGGCATGCAAAGGAAGGCGTTGATGGCTGGGGAGGAGCCCACATAATGTTTTTTGAGGAAAGGAAAGAGTGATGATACAAAGAGGGCAAGGCCCTGTCATCACATGCCTGGTGTCGGGTCCTTCTGATTTTTCTTGGGCTTCAGAGATATTTCTTTGTGCTCTTAAATTACTTTTTCAGTTCCTTGCCTCAGACTGGCAGAATGAAGTATTTTCCATTTTCTGACCAGGAGCTTCCAATGGCATTATTGTTGTTATTTATTATTGTTCGGTTGTCAGAAATGCATCCTGCTTTTCCTGTGTGAGCTTAAAGCAGAATACACAGCACTCCTTTCTCTGATCCCCCCCCCCACACACACACACAGGCACACAAAATCCCTCTGAGATTGGTTAGGGTCAGAATAGTGACTGGCTTCAGATTATCTTCTGTGGCCAAGGCTGGATTTGAGCTTAGTCTTCTTGAATCCAAAACCACGCTTCTGTCCTTGAGGACAAGGGCTGTATGAAAAATACGCTTCCCTTTCAAAAAAAACAGCGTAAAACCCAAAACCCAAGTAACATAGTTTGAAGAATATTTCAGAAGCTACACTTAAAAATAGAGCCAGCGCAACAATCCTGCCTCGCAGCCCCTTTCTGAAAGCTACAATAACAAGTATCCGTGTCTTCTGTAAGGGCAGAAGAACGTGGAAGGTTTTTCCAGGCAGTTCCCCAAGGCAGTCAAAAATGAAACAAATAAATACCGCTTTTCCACATGTTTGGAGGCCTTTAAGGAAAAAAAGATGGCCTGGGGGAACAAGGCTTTCTGTCCAGCTTTCTGTCCAGCTGAAAAAAGAGAAACCAGAAAGGGACTGGTTTTACGTCTTTGTGATTAGATCAGTTTTAAACCATCCTCTGGTCTGGGTTGGGGAACTGAGACTATATTCAGGCTTGGCTGCATGTGGAAAAGCTACATTTTGAACTGCCATGAGCCAGATATTGATGAAAACCTCTGTCTTTATGTGTGTTGTGTTTGTGTGTGTGTGTGTGTGTGTGTGTGTGTGTGTGTGTGTGTGTGTGNTTGTGTGTGTGTGTGTGTGTGTGTGTGTGTGTGTGTGAATGAATACTTCAACAGAAGAGCTTGGGCATACTCTGAATAGGCGGCATTCAACTTCCACAATGCTGCTGACTCAGGCCCTCCTTTCAGAGAGAAAGGCTAGGCCTGGAAGTTGCTTTGGGGGGCTGGGAGACATACACTGACTGCAGCTATTCTCTCTTGCGAGGAATGGTTGCAGACCTCCTTCTCTGGGATCCTTCCAGACTGATTTCTAATAAGCCCAAACAATCAGGTGGATCTTTCCCTCACTTATTCACACACACATAAAAGATGAGAGCTGACAGGACTCAATTGTTTTTCCCTAAAATTTGATTTTCTAACTTAAACACACTCCTCTAATTCCCTTGCAAGTTACGCAACAGCTGAATATACTCTGTGGTTCTCCTCCCTGCTCCAAAACGAGAAAAGAAAATAACCTGAGGGTGATTCCTCAAGGTGGGTGCCTCTGAATTTCACATCATCACCCCCTTATTAGACAGGAGCCTAAAGCTACAGAAGCAGCAACCGCCTTCTTCCCTGGAGAAGAAGTTGCTCCCTTTCTTATATGTAGAGTAACACAATGATGGAGGAAGAATGAATTTCCCTGGTGGAGGGTTGGATTGTGAAGAAGTTAGAATTTACAGAAATGTCAAAACTGTTTGGTTAGGGGGGGAAAACATGTTTTTGAAAGAATGGAAACCTTATAGGGACTTTTTGCTGAAAGGTAAAAGAAATAAAATGATGACTGATGGATTTGAAGATTAAGATAAACTTGGATTAAATGAGGGGTTGAAGGTGTTTCGATAGTGTCTAGGAGGAAGGATGGATTATAAGATTGTAACTCTCTCTTGAAAAGAAGGTTGGGAATCTTATTGTCTTATTTCTTAGCTTTAGTTCTTTTCTCTTTCATTTCTTGCATGTTTTTGTTTTTTCTCATTTTCTTTGCTATTTTTCATTTTGTCTTTTGTTGCATGGAGCAATTCTTAATAAACTGAATAATAGAGTTGGAAGGGGCCATGGGGGTTTTCTGTCTAGTCCAACCCCCCTGCTCCATTTTAGACCAAATAATTCTTAATAAAAGAAGCTGCTCTTCTGAAACAAATCAGAAGCAACTTACAGGCAGAAAACAAAGCAATACAGCATGAGCTGAGGGCAGATTCCATCTTCCCACTAGCAAAATTACACTCTGGAGTGTAAACATCTCCTTGAAGTCAAGTTAGGTCTTGATATCATCATATGCAAGTTTCTTGACCATATTGCAGAAACATTTTGCAACTTCTTTTTCCAGATTTTTTTTTTTTAATTATTTCCCAGCGTAGCCAACAGCTCTGTCCCATTCAAATACAACTGGTACTGATCCTGTTTAGCTATCAATCCTAGAGAAACCCAACAAATCCCCATCATGTGCGGAGACAATCATTCCTTCACAGGGGATAAGGGGGGGGGGGGNATGGGGGGGGGGGGGGAATTGCCCACTGCAGTCCCTGATTGGTCAATAGATTCTTTCAGGATTCAATGACTAGACCATTCCATTGCTCTTCTTTCTCTATGACTGCTTCATGAGCAGAAATAATACCCTCCCAATACCACTAAGGGAGGGGAAAGTATATGTCTGTGAATCTTTACAAGAAGTTACTTGCTTTCTGACAGTTACTAAGGCAAAACACAAAAGATTAAGGAGAAGGCTGACAGCCAGCCCTGTTAAGGGTTATCAAGATGTAGGATCTCTTATCTGATGGCAAGAAGGACAGGGTTGGCTGGGGTCAACCTGTTGTTGTACTGTCTCATTTCCGCAAGTAAACAGCTTGTGCTATGTTTGGTTTTTATTTTCAGCTGCTAATTCAGTTTTTGCGTGTGATATTCTTTCCATTTCCAGCTAGAATTCAGAACAGGGAAATCTTTTTTAAAAGGTCCACTCTACTCTGTAATGGTTGACCCAGCCATTCTGATTTTTATCACAGGGCAGGCAAACTTTTACCTGGAAACCCACTAGCTGGGCTGTTTGTGCCTCCTCCCAGGCCGAAGAACATGCAGCTGGCATTGGGGGACAATATGGCTTCAATTTCAGCTGCACAATTTGCAAGAAAGTTGTTTGTAAAGATAGGAGAACTTCCTGCCATTCCCACCCCTAAAACCTTCCCAAAATGTTGAAATGAGAAATATATATGTGCTGTTTAGCTTCCTTCGGGTATTATCCCACGTGATTG
>BHFT01021695.1:0-19640 GCA_004320025.1 Laticauda laticaudata
AAGTATTTCTTTCCTGGATTTTGAATGGAGCTCCGCCTGACAGGCATATAGTCAATAAAAAAATTCTATAAGGTGTTGGGGCCTAAAACCAACAACTTGAAATAGAAGCCCAATTGACCATGTTACTAATATAACAACTACAGTGATTCACTTAACAACTGTGGCAAGAAAGGTCGTAAAATGAGGCAAAATTAACTTAACATTTGTCTTGCTTAGCAATGGATGCTTTATGGTCAATTGTGATCGTCAGTCAAGGAGTATATGTAATATAGCAAGGGCGTTCTGAAAAATACCTGCTGTGAAGCACATTACCGTAACTGGAAAAGTGACTTAAGACCATTTTTCAGAGGACCATTTGCAAATTGCCAGAGTCACATGATCAAAATTCAGACACTTGGCAACTGGCTTATATTTATGACTGTTGCAGTGTCCTTGGTGTCATTTGATCATTTTCTGCAACCTTCTGAAAAGTAAAATCAAAGGGGAAGCCAGATTCACTTAACAACCCTGTTACTAGTGTAGGAAGTTAGTTCCGACCCCTCTCCTAGAAGAATGAAATATTATAGGAAATATTAAAAAGGCAGAATATTTCCCCTAAAAGAGAAGTAGAAACTCAAAAAGGCAGAAACTCAGCCCTCCCCCACTTTTGTTAATGGGCCATTAAGGCCTGGGCCAGTCTATTCTACATAACAAAGATCTACCTCCTTCAGGCAGAGCCATTTCATTGCCCTTCATTGCATCACCCAGCAAGTTCCAACCAAACTTAGCACACAGACAACCTAAAAAGCTAGCTATGACCTCTGACAGCAATCAATCAGAATACTCTTCCTGTGCCTCAGGAAGTTCAAAGCCAGAGAGGGTATAAAACCCAGGGACTCTCAGCATCTCTTCCCTTTTTTCTTCACCCAGGATCTCCAAGGCATGTGATCTTGTTCATCAATAAATCTTCTTTCCAAGCAACTTCCATGAATCCAGTGTCTTTTTTCTCACTTGGAACTGAACCCAGAAGGATATTTCTTTCAGCAATAGCACTAGCAATAGCTCTTAGACTTATGTACTTCTTCATAATGCTTTACAGCCCTCGAAGCAGTTTACTGAGTCAACATTTTGCCCCCAACAATCTAGGTCCTTGGGAGAATGGAAGGCTGTCAATCTTGAGCCAGTGAGATTCAAACTCAGCAGAATTAGCCTGCAATGTTACATTCTAACCACTGCACTACCACAGCTCTTACTAACTTAATAACTGCAGTGATTCAATAAATTGCTGTCAAAAAATGTCATGAAATGGGGCAAAACTCATTTAACAACTGTCTCAGCAACAGAAATATGGGGCTCAATAAGTTGAGGACTGCCTGTACCTATTTTTGGGGGGGTTCCCAATCTAATCTCCAGTTCTGAGATTTCTGGTGTTGATCTAAGTACTGTTGGAAGTTATGATTCCCTTCTCTTCTAGGAAAAGCAAAGAAATCTTAAAATATTAGAAGGGGAAGGAATATTCCCCTAAAAGAAAGGTGAGGTGAAAACACAAGCAAGGACAGCTCCATTAGCCCTCACCTTTGCATGGGACACACATTAACTAGGATCCTTTCCCATAGAAATCAAATAGATAGCAAGCTACAAAAAACTTGTGAAATGCAAACAGCAAAACAGGAATCTCAGGATATTACAACCAGGTGCAAACTGATAGCTACAAAAGATCACGGGAAAACAGATTGGACTATAAAACAATTACTCCTACCAAGATCCCAGGAAGAGATCCCAATCTCAAGAAACAGGAACTCGAACACAAATCAAAGACTTCAAAAATTCACACCTACAAATCAAAGAACCTGAAGTGTATAAGAAAGAGGTTTTCCTACTCACTTAATAATCTCAGGAACGCTGTAGGGTTTATTCTTATTTGCCACTGATTCTGGCTTCCAATGCAGCTGACCAAATGATTTTGCAGTAAAATCTCCCAGCCGGGAAATTTAAATTCACAAAAGGAAATAACTTTGCCTTTTTCCTTAAAGGGCACAGCTTCCTTTTCCTTTCCTCAGTACTAATCAGATTCATCCTTGCTTAGTTTTCTAATAGTCAAAATCGGCTACCTGCTGATATCTAGAAACGTCTGCATATCTATATAATTTTCAGGATTACATAAATCAACAAAGTTTCAAGGTAAAAAGATGGCAAGTCTTCCTCCCCAAAGACCTGAGTGAAAATAGGAGACTATGTACTGTACATCAATATGACAAGTAAATAACTTATTTGTTACAAGATGCATCCTGGAATTGTGCAGTCTAAGCAGACAGACTGGAGTCCTTTCCCAATTTCCCAGAAAAGACGGTATTTTACCTATCACTGCCTGACTCTGAAAGTCCTTTACAACATAGCGATTTGAATTCATAGCCATTGGTAAACTAGAGTTCTACACGTGTTTCTAGTCCTCTTTTAAATCATCTTGGCCATTACCAAGCCCTCCGCAACGTGTTATCAGTAGAGTCAGATATCAATATCATATACTTCAAGTCATCGGAAAACGCCCCTAGAAATTTACGAGCATGAAAAGGCGGTGAAAGGCGCCTCCAGTTTTGCCCAAACGTATATTTCAAATACATTGAACTACAACTCCCATGCATCTCAAACAAGGTCCCTGATAAGACGTGGGGGGGAATGTTGGGTTTATATATATATAAAAAAAAAAGACCCACGATTCCCTTTCCCGAACGCACTACATTTCCCATGAAGCCACGGAGGAAACCCGGCATATCCGCGGTTTTCCTTCCGTCTTTTCTCCCTTTCCCCTTCCGGAGTTCACGAGAGAGAGGGGGGGGACACACGGGCATTTCTTCCAGAGCGACGTCTATAGCAACCAATGGGGACTCCGTTTCCGCCATCGGCGGCCCAATGGCCTTCGTCATGGGCGTCTCCGAGTAGGGAACCCAGAAAGAGGAGGAGGAGGAGGAGGAGGAGGAAGATGAGAAGTTGGTGAGGAGGTGCCTGGTGGGGGGAAGATGGTAGGTGGGCACTCCCAGCCCTGGATATGGAAGCGTTCCCCTCCATCGGCTTTGTGTCCCCTCCCCTTCAGGGAGGAGGGGGAGGAGGCAGGGCTCCCTAGGGGAGGGGGCGTGCCGGGTGGTGGGCTTCAACCGGGCGCAAGGAGTGCCGGGCGCTGGACAGGAGCGGGGTGATGCCGGGGCTGGGCCGGCCCGGGGCTCTCGGACAGGGAGGGAGGGCAGCGAGACCCCGGGCCTGCGCTGAGGTGGTTTTTCAAGGAGGAGGGCCTTTATCGGGGAGGGGGGGCGGCGGCGGTGAGGGATTTGGGGTGCGGGGCTTGGCCGGGACCCCACCTTAGAGGAGTATCTGTGGGAGCTCCGCTCTGCCTTTGGTGACCTCCATCGTTGGAGGGGTTAAACGAAGAAGGGCCTCGGGGTGTGGATTAGGCGGCAGGCAGGCGGGCATGGGACGTTTCTGAGGGAGGGGCCTGGGGGGGTTGCCAGGAGGGTCGGGGGAACAAAAAATGGGGAAAAGGGGTCGGGCTTAGATTTCAGCTTTGGATCAGGAAAGGTCCAGAAATCTTGCTTGGCTTGAATATTGCCCAGATAAGCCTTTTTTGGGTTGTCTGTGGGGAGGGGGAGCTTGTGCCTAGGATGGAGGTTTGGTACCCTCTGTTAGGGTATACTGTATAGGTAGTCCTTGGCTTATGACCTCAATTGAGCCCAACATGTCTGCTGTTGAGTGAAACATTTGCTCAGCGAGTTTTGCTCCATTTCTGCGACCTTTCGTGCCCCAGTTGTTAAGCAAATCGCTGCAGCTGTTAAGTTAGTAATGCAATCGTTAAGTGAATCTGGCTTTCCCATTGGCTTCGCGGGTCAGAAGGGCGCCAAAGGTGATCACATGACCCGGGGACACTGCAAACTGTCATAAAGACGGGTCAGTTGCCAAGTGTCTGAATTATGATCATGGGATCATGAGGATGCTGCAATGGTCGTAAGAGTGAAAAACAGTCATAAGGCATTTTTTTTCAGTGTTGTAACTTTAAACTGTCATTAAACCAATGAATGTCAGTAGAGGGCTACTTGTACTTAATTCAGTCCCAAAACTGGGAGGGGCATTTAGGCCATGGCATCCAACCTTGCTCAGTTCAGGAGCATCTCAGTCTATTGGCTGTCAGTCGAGACTCTGTTCAAACAATGTAAGGCACATTATTCAGTTAGGAAGCTCAGGTAGAGGATTCATTTTGATCCTCAGGTTTTAAAAATATGACACAGGTTGCTGGTCCTGGCTTTGATTAATGTTCCATGTGTGCCCTTTTCCCTTTGTCTGTTCTTATGGTGGAGAGAGATTGGGGCACCATGAAGTTAAAAGAGTTACCTATGAAACAGGTGGCTTGTTTGTCCTATATGGTCAGATTTATTTAGGGAGTGTTATAAAGATGAGAGGTCGAAAAAATCAGATTGTGAAAGTTAACTGCTAAAAGATAAAGTTCCTTTTTTTGAAAGGGAAATACCCATAGCTGGCTCCTAAAAATTTGGTGTGGCCCATCTGGTGTCAGAGGAGCATTACTTTAGATCCTGAGATTTAGTCTATGTGCCTGTGATTGGGATTTCTTTTTTTTTAGGCTGACTTTCTGAAAGGATTGCCAGTTTATAACAAAAGCAACTTCAGCCGATTCCATGCAGATTCTGTATGCAAAGCATCGGTAAGTATCTTTGTCTCTTTAGTTGTAAATTCATGAGAATGACATTCATAGTTGGCCAAAAGTTTTATAGCAGTGCTGGAAGGCTCCCTAGCTTAATCCCTTTGTTGCAAAAAACAAAAATTGATTCCAAAATTTGGCCATCTTTTTGGATTCTCTGAGGGCTGAAAGTTTCATGCAGATCAAGGATTATTTATATATTTAATTGATTAATATGACTATCTTGCAATAGTGACTCTGAGTGATCAACATAGGGTTAAAAAAACTCAATACAAATAAACAAGATAATAAAAATCAGATAATGGCAATTGAGGACAATGGCAATTGAGGATAATGGCAATTGAGGACAACACAAATGGTCAATAAATACGCATCAGTCTCAGAGGCTTAATTATCCATCCTCATGCTTAACCCTACATTAGTTTTCTTAATGTATTCCGGCTAATCCTTTTCTTGAGTAGAGTTTCTAGTATATACTGATAGCAGAAAAAACTCTGAAAGATTTAATTTCACAGATTTAATTTCTACATGTCTTTCAGGAAAGACATTATTAATAATAGCTGGTTACCTTTTGTTACTTTTTGTAAATACTTTTTTTTAAAAGGCCCACATTTTCCAAGGGGTAACTATGATACGCTGTTACAATAAGAGAGAATTCTGTGATTTGTTTTTTAAAAGATTAACTTATTAAACTGTCCTAGCTGTAGTCTTTTTGATATTGATTCCTTTTTCTTTCCATATGTTTATATAAATTATATATATTTGTAAATTCTGAATCTATAACAGCCTCGTATTGCAATACATTAAAAAAAACACCTCCCAGAACAAAATGTAAGTAATTGATTACATCCAGTCCTTGTTTAGCCACTGCCTTATTTAGCAGTTGTTCATAGTTACAGTGGAGATGAAAAAGTAACTTTGTGATCAATCCTCCCATTTTTGGCCTTTGCAGGTCTATAAAGCAGGAAAAGAAAGCTGAGAAAATGTGCATGGTTGCAGTGGTTATTTAGCGACCACTTTGCTTAATGACCGAGTTGCTGGTCCCAATTGTGGTCGCTAAATGAAGACTACCTGTAATAGAACTGGGTAAAAAGTATTTCATAAGGAATGCAATGGCTCGGCAATTGACAGCCTGGGTTTGAGACCCAAACATCATGGTGACAGAGTGAGCAACCATTAGTTGCCCCAACTCCTGCCTATCTAGCATTTTGAAAGCATGCAAATGCAAGTAGATAAATAGGTCCCACTTCGGTAGGAAGGCAACAGCATTCTGTGTGGAGCCTATAGTCATGCTGGCCACATGACCATGGAAATGTCTTCAGGCAACATTGGTTCCTTCTGTTAAGAAACAGATGAGCACTGCCCCCTAGAAACGACGTTTCTATTCAGAAATGACTGAATAGAGGAAACCATTAGCTAAAGCGGAGGTCTTCATACTTGACCGCTTTAAGACTTGTGGACTTCAACTCCCAGAATTCCTTCTCCAGTCATGTTAGCTCAGGAGTTCTGGGAGTTGAAGTTCACAAGTCTTCAAACTTGCCAAGTTTGAAGACCCTTGAGCTAAAAAGTATCACATACCTCTAGGAAATAGGTGAATGGAAGTAGAAATTTTAATGGAATTGATCAAAGGTAGAATTGAGAATAGCAGAAGAAAACTACTTGACACAGACTAAAATCTAAAATTTCTATCAATCTGGAATTTTCCATCCAGATACAGGCTCAAGGTTGACTCAGCCTTCCATCTTTCTGAGTCAGTAAAGCGGAGACCCAGATTGTATGGGGAAATATGCTGACTCTGTAGAGAGGGCTGTAAAAGCACTGTGAAGCGATATATAAGTGCTACTGCTACAATAGGTCAGAACACTTTCCAGTAGAAAGATACTGTTAAATGTTTTAAGCAAGTTGTCACTGTCAAACAATCTGCTGTAGACTGGTTTAAAAAAAGAAAAAAGTGAGAAATAAAATAAGGTAGTCTTCAAAGTATGACTAGAATAAGCCTCAAATTTCCATTGCTAAGCAAGGCATTTGTTAAGTGAGTTTAACATGTTAAACTCATGTTACGACTTTTCTTGCCACAGTTGTTAAATGAAACATGCAGTCATTAAGTTACATGGTTGCTAAGTGAATCTGGCTTCCCTGTTGACTTTGCTTGTCAGAATGTTACAAAAGGGGATCTCGTGACCCCTGGACAGGGCAACCGTCATAAGTACATGCCAGTTGCCAAGGGTCTGAATTTGGATCACATGACTGTGGGGATGCTGCAATGGTCGTTAAGTGTGAAAAAGAGTCATAACTTGCTTCTTTCAGTGCTGTGGTAACTTCAAACAGTCACTAAAGGAATGGTTGTAAGTGGAGAACTACCTGTATATGTAACAAAACAGATGAATGCCTTTCTTCAAGAGTCAGGCCAAATCTTACCTTTAACTGTCTAAACCAGGGGTCTCCGATCTTGGCCATTTTAAGACTTGTGGATTTCAACTCCCAGAATTCAGTGCTGGCTGAGGAATTCTGGGAGTTGAAGTCCACAAGTCTTAAAGTGGCCACGGTTGGAGCCCCCTGGTCTAGAACAGTGATAGCAGACTTTTGGGGGTCGGTATGTCAAGAATTCTGAAAATGCCTAACTTGACTCTGCTGGTATGTTACCTCCTGCCCTGAACAAAGGAGAAATAATTCTCTGCATTTTCATTTAACAAAAAAATACTGTCCTGTTGTGTGTGGTTCCCAGGAAGTGCCTTACTTACCCTCAGATGGTGTCCCCTTTGTTTTCAGCCTACTCAACTCCAGATTGCACAAGACTTTTGTTCTTGAAGCGGCTTTCGAAAATCTTCTTCCGTGGCCTCTGAAAATTGTGCGAAAGCACATGCCAATCTCACATAATTTTTGGAGGCAGCACGAGAACATGGACCGACCTCTGGAGCCACTTTGAAAGCCACAAGAGAGCACAACCTCTTCTTGTGCAGCCTTCAAAAATCGCTTGAGAATGGGGCCTGCTTTTGAGAATAGCTGTCTGGTGTTCAGTGCATTTTGAGATGTCATCCAAAACAATGTCACATAAGTCACAGGTTTGCCATCAGTGATCTAGAAGCAGAGTCTGTTTACCTTCCATGGTTGTCCAATTCTGTTGCGAGACTGTGGTGGTGATTAAAATATTGGATTAGAAACAGAGAGAACCCAGATTTTTATTCATTCTTAGTAATGGAAGCTTACTAAGTAACTGAGCCATTCATTTTCTTAACCTAGTCTGCTGTACAGAGTCATTGTAGGGATGGAGAGAAGAGTGGTATATATTTTGTCTTTGCTCGATTGTATGAGAAGTGGGATATATATCTTACAAATGCATTAAATGCCTGTACTTATTTCGGAATGAAGGAATACCATTCTGAATCTAACGGGGACCTGACAGATTCTGCATCCTTTGAAGAATTTCAGCAAATAGTAAGCATTAAGTCAGCTTCCATTAGGACATGATGGCTAATGATCTGTTTGGAAAGTTATCTTTTTCTTATTTTGTAAGAAATATTCAATTACAATTTCAGTTTGAATGCTTAATAGTATGAGGACTGAACTGCGTCTTACACACACATAACTCCTTTATTTTTGAAAAAAAAATTATTTACAGAACAGAAGACCTTCAGTTTACCTTCCGACACGGGAATATCCATCAGAACAGAGTAAGTCCCTGCCTGCTTTTGTTATTTCTGCCCACCATCCATGAAAAGTAGTTGCTGTGTATGTATAAAGGAAACTTGTGTATTTTATATTTGTCAGCAGTTAAAAATGTAAGTGACTTGTGGTGTACCTTTTTATATGGAGTCAGATCAAAACTTCAGTTTTTAGTGTAGAACTTCACTGAAAGAGAAGATTCTTCTTTCAAGCTCATAATTAAGGTAAAACAGAGATGTAGTTCATTAGTCTATTATTTAGCACTATGAGATGGATTTAGATTGTGTATGGAAGCTTTATTTTACTATTTCTTTGCTAGAAAAACTTATGATTTTTTATGAGCTTGGATATCATAAGCTAAATATGTGCAGTGGAAAAACTTTCAGTCATGGCTGTAAAAGATCGGAAATACATAAAATAGGGAGTTTAACTCCAGACGGGCAGTCAGCCTGCAATACAGCAATATAACTGCTGTACCACCAAGGTGCAGCATGCTCCCTGTACCCTCCAGTACCCATCTACTGGAGGCTGGGTAGATCAGTCCACCATTGACTGTCCATTGAAGTTGGTCAGCTACATTAAGCCTCCTGGATGTTAATCATTCCTGCTCCTCCTGCTTTTTTTGTCCTTGACCGTTCTGTTTTTCTGTTTAAGTAAGGAAATATCTCTGAAAGGATGACCCAACTGGTCATGAGTTATCTAGTCTTCATATAAATTAATCCAGTGTTTTCAAGCTACGTCACTTAGGCTGGGGTATTGTCAAAGGACTGCAGCAAGAGGATCCTATCAAAAAATAAATAAATGAGCGCACTGTCAGTTTTAAAATATTACATTGTATTTTAGAATGCAGAAATCAGTTGATTTTTATTTAATGTTATAGCTCAACATGGGGGCTGGATGCAGCTCTTGGCTAGTATAGATATTTAATAACGTGATGAGTAAGATGGACCCTAGGGGTCCTGCATTCCATTTGTCATGAAATTAAGTCTTGCATGGTTGTGTTTAATTGATCTTTGTGCCTTGTGTTTTAAAACACCAACATTCTCTTCCTCAGTTTTCTAATCCTACCTCCCTAGAGCTGCTCCAACAGAATATTCTTTCATTGATGGTATTGAAAGCTGCCAAAATATCAAGATGGATGTCCAGCAGGACTAACTTTCTCACAGCAAAAAAAAAATTCAACAGTTTGGGCGTGGTCATTTTAGCCATCCTCATCAAGTCCAGTACTGTCATTCATATTAAAGCAAAACAAATGGCTGCTGAGCCTAAGAAACACTCAGCAGTTCTGATAATAATTGGTTTAGTAGTTGGTAAAGTCTTATTTGTAGAAAGTATTTCCTAAAAACATTTCAATGATTTACACCCACAATTCCTTGACTTCCTTGTCTTCCCTTTGGGGTGATAGAAAACAGATCCATTCTGTGTGACACCTTCTCATTTACTTTTTCCATTTCCTTCCGAAGGTGAAACATAACAATTTCCTTCAATCTCCTTTCATAAAACTTAATTTCCAATCCTCTGATCATCCTTGTAACCCTTTTTTGATCCCCGTTGGTTTTCCCAAGCATTCATGTGTTGTCCACCTGCCACCCCCTCCCCAATTGTATGTCAAGTGCCATTCCTGATTTGATACATAATTATAGCCCAGTTTTTACAGCTTGCCCAACTGAAAAGATTTTGCAGCAGGTTGCAATAAGTTAAAATACTTAAAATATGGGAACCGCAGCATACCTCTTGCTCTTACTCCCCCACTCTTCTGCAGCAATTCTGCCCAGCACAAGTGCATTTTGTGATTTGGTTCAAGCATGGGCCATCCATAACTAGCTGCTCCTGCTCCCTGCATCCTGTGGATAGGGCTTGGCTTGTTTCCGCTGCCTGGTTTCTGGCATGCTNGCATGGGCCATCCATAACTAGCTGCTCCTGCTCCCTGCATCCTGTGGATAGGGCTTGGCTTGTTTCCGCTGCCTGGTTTCTGGCATGCTGCAGCCCAGTGCTGATCCATGGATTGGGGGTTTGGTTATGATTCTTTGCCACACTTGTTGCTCTATTGCGACAGGTACTTCCTGCATCTTGAAACTCAGGCACAGATTATATTCTTTGAGGCTTTTGTCTATAGGGTGAGACATCATCTGAAAACATCTGTCAGCTCTTCAAAGTAGACTTTGAAGGAAATAGACACCATGAGAAATACTGGTTTGTATGTATGTGTCTCAACTGCATTGATATATAGGCTATAATAATAGAAAAGTGGTTGGACCAAGAGTAGTGGATAATTTCAGTTGATTGTTCATTGTCAGTTACAGATTGAATAACAGAAGAGCTAGGTAGGTCTAATGCAGGGGTCTCCAACCTTGGCAACTTTTAAGACGTGTGGACTTCAACTCCCAGAATTCCTGAGCTAACATGACTGGAGGAGGAATTCTGGGAGTTGAAGTCCACACGTCTTAACACTGTCAAGTTTAAAGACCCCTGGTCTAGTGGTTAGTGCACCAAGCTAGAAACCGATAGATTGTGAGTTCTAGTCATTAGGGTGACTTTGGCCCAGTCATCTCTCTCAGCCCAAAGAAGCAGACAATGGCAAACCTCTTCTGAAATCTTGCCAAGAAAACTCAAGGGCCTTATCTAGGCGGTCACCAGGAATCAAGACCAATTCGCACATAAAGACACAAAAGCTTACCGGTGTTTCTCCTTCCTCCCCTCTTATGTCCAAGAGAGAGAAGGAGCCAATCTTGAATTTCTTTTTCACCTCTCTTGTTTTTTTTGAGTAAGCTTATATTTTTCTAGTAGCTGCCATGTCCTTGCTTCAAGGCTGTCTCTGTATGACACCACAAAGGCCTTATTTGGATAAGAGAACAATCTGGATGTTTCCACAAGCCATGCAGCAAATACAATATGAGGATCGTAGTGCTTTCTTATCCTCAAATTGCCTTAGAAACCTTGGCCAGCTTCCAGTTCCAATTTGACCGTGAAGGCCTATTTTTCAATTTCTGCCAGGCAATTGCTTTATGCAGTGGAGGCAGGAAAAACTGTTTTGAAGCCATAATCGTAAATGTGCCATTGCAAGTCTTGGGTTGTATTTGGACGGAGCGTTATGCCGTCTCTACCCTTAACTCTTCTCCTGCCCTATTTTGAAACTTATTCTCGAGTAAACCAGGGAACAGGCTGCATCTACAACACAGGAGAGGACTGTTGAGAATAGCATTCTCATCCTATCATCCTAATAGCTGGACTCTGAGGGGGGAATACAGGTAGTCCCGTGTTATCGAACCTATGGCATGCATGCTGGAAGCAGCACACAGAGCCACTTCTGCCAGCATACGAGCTCGCCCGGAAGAGCCCCACTGTGCATGAATGCACGCTGCTGCCGCCCAACAGCTGATAGTTGGGTGTCTGGTGAGCGTGCGCAGGGGTAGGGGTGCGCGATGTGTGCGCATGCACAGAGACACGCGACATGCAGGGGGAATCTCACGCGCATGTGCAGAGATGTGTGTCACATGGGGTCATGCGGGCATGCACAGGGAGTGTGGGGGCACCAGCGCACATTGTCTTCTAGGTGCTGGCATGTGAGAGCGCGTGCACAATTAGCAGGGGAGCCAAAAAAGGTTAGCCACCACTGAGGTAATCCTCGATGACATCACTGAAAAAAGTGACTTATGACCATTTTTCCCACAACCATTGCAGCATCCTCATGGTCACATGATCAAAATTCAGGTGCTTGGCAATTAAGGTATTTTATGATGGTTACAGTCTTCAGGGATCATATGATTCCCTTTTTCAAACTTTTGAGAAGCAAAGTCAACGGGGAAGCCAATTTTCACTGAACCATCATGTTATTAATTTATCAACTGCAGTGATCCACTTAACAACAGTGGCAAGAAAACTCATCGAACAAATGTTTCACTTAGCAGTAGAACTTTTGGACTCTGTTGTGGTCATAAGTTGAGGACTGTCTGTACAAGGGGAATGACGAGATAGGCAAAATACTTCACAGGGAGTCCGCAACTTAACGACCTCAATTGGGACCAGAATTTCTATTGCTATGCAGGATGGTTGTTAAGTGAGTCACACCTGATTTTTAGGATCTGCTTTGCCACACTTGTGTGAATCACTTGGTCATTATGTGAATCCAGCTTTTCCCCATTGACTTTGCTTGTCAGAAGTCTGCCGGAAAAGCCGCAGGTGGTAATTGCATGATCCTGTCACACTGCAAACTGTTGTAAATGCATGTCCGTTGCCCACTGCCCAAATTTTGATCATGTGACCATGGGTATGCTGTGATGGTCATAAGACACTTTTTTCAGTGCCATTGTAATTTTGGACACTCACTAAATGAACAGTTGTAAGTCCTATATAATCAGAGTATTTCAATCTTGAAGTTGTTTCAAATATATAGGATAATAATCTCAGAATTAGCTTGGATTGGTCAGTTTTTATATATATCGGCAACAAAGAGAGCTACAAGTGAGAGAAGACAGCTGTGGTGGTCCATGGGAGAATGTGGCAGGCAGCAGGTCGGGATTCTTGGTCATCTGATTCTCATCTGCCTTGAATATCGAGTGGTAGTGTCAACATCCTTGCTTGAATTGTTTTGAAGCTTCCCCTCCTCCCCACATGTGTGGTGCAAATGCACAGGGCTATGATAGGCCAGGTGTTGGGGACAAACAATAGGCAAGGTATTTTATTGTATGCCTTTGTCTATGGACTTCTTGCCAAGACATCTGGTTGATAAACAACCAGTGGGACTAGAGAGAAGGAGCTTTGATTTAAATTCAGATATTTATATTTTGCCTAAGAGCCATGGTGGCACAGTGGTTAGAGAGCAGTACTGCAGGCTACTTCTGCTGACTGCCGGCTACCAGCAATTTGGCAGTTCGAATCTTACTGGACTCAAGGTTGACTCAGCCTTCCATCCTTCTGAGGTCGGTAAAATGAGAACCCAGATTGTTGGGGGCAATAGGCTGACTCTGTAAAACCGCTTAGAGAGGGCTGGAAAGACCTGTGAAGCAGTATATAAATCTAATGCCTATTGCTATTTTTTTGTAAAACTCAAGGGAATGTATAAAGTGCTGCTCCTTTCCTTCCCTCCCTCCCTCTTTCTTTCTTTCTTTCTTTCTTTCTTTCTTTCTTTCTTTCTTTCTTTCTTTCTTTCTTNAGATAGATAGATAGATAGATAGATAGATAGATAGATAGATAGATAGATAGATGATAGATAGATAGACAGACAGACAGATAAACCCATGTTTGTCTCCTCCCCTGGAGGAGATGAAGGAAACACTGTGGGAAGAAATCCAGAAAAAAAAAACCAGTCTGTAGAGATTCTCAGTCATCCAAGTCATGGTTGTCCCAAAGGTGCTTGCCATGGCTCTCCAAAGAGAGGAGGAATGAATTTCCAGAGAAAAAAATTGCAGACTACAGGAATATTTGCACTACTCGGGTGACCCTGAAGACACAGATGAGACCGGTGCCAGGAGAGCAGTGCCAGTCTAAGAAGTCTCCATTATTGCAGTTAATAAAAGGAATTCTCAGGTTATGACCAAAATGGACCTTGCCTATCATCCATCATAATTCATGACATTTATTGGTAATGTGATCGATCTGACTGTGCAATCTTTTTGGCTATGGTCACCAAGAGCATTTATTCATTTATTTACTTCATTATTATATGCTGCCCACTTCTTATGAGATGGTCAGTCGTATAAATGTGATAAATAAACAAAGCACAATAAAGTTTCTATATTTGTATGTCTTATTAAGGATAACATTCAGCACCTGTATATGTATACACACACGCACATACACACTGTTTCCTCCAAAATACGACCTACCCTGAAAAAGTAAGTCCTAGCTTGATGTTTACATGTGTGCCCAATATAGGCCCTACCCCCAAAATAAGCCCTAATTAAGATCCCACCCCCTCCAGAGTGCACAGGTAAAAATTAAGCTAGGTGGGGATGGGGGATGTTTGATCTGCCCTACTACTTACCTTTGGACAGGCCTCACACACCTTGACAAGTGCATTTGCCGGCCCATTTTTTCTGAAGCCGGCAAGGCTGGCAAGGTTTTCCTGAAGGCCTCTGTAGTCTGGATCAGTCAAAGCTCTGGATCAATTTGGAGCTCTGTTATTGGCTGCAGAGGCTTTCAGGAAAGCCTTGTCGGCCACAGAAGAAGTTCCTGAAGGCCTCTGACAGTGAAAAGGAGGCCGGGGCGACATGCACAAGCGAGGTTAGTCAGTGGATGACATTCCCCCCAAAATAAGACCTGGTGCCTTTTTTTGGTGGGAAAAAATATGAGACAGGGTCTTATTTTTCAGGAAACACTGTACACACACACGCATGCATATGTAGACACAGACAGACATAGATTGCAGTCGTACCTATTTTCTCTGTTGGGCAGTTAGTGTGAAAACAGCTGCTTGAATTTAATTCCAACAATGGAAGAATCAAGGTGGGATAGATTGGCAGATGGTGCAGAGGTTGCTGCTGCCTTAGCCGAGTTTAATTTATTTCGGTCCCTCCGAAGATTTAAAAAAAAAAAAAGTTACTTACCTTGGTATTTATAGGACCAGATCCCTTCATTTTCTTTCCTTTTGTAATTCTGTGGTGTTCATGTTTCATTTGGCAAACATGACAAGCTGACATTTTCAATCAATGCGTCAACATCTCCTGGCAAGTCCACGCTCCTTGGAAAATGACAGCACTACAAATGATTAAGAAAATCTGGAGGGTCCAGTGCGCAGTGGGTAATAACCCTGATGTGACAGCTATCCTGTGCACATCTCCATTGACTCCTGAGGTCTTATGAAATTATTAGTAGGGAGCAAGAAGAGCCCACTGGGTCATGCCAAACCTGTTTCTTGATTAGTATTTGGTTTTCCACAATGGTCAGCTAGATGCCCCCAGGAAGTTGCCAGATAGGCCATCCAAATAGTAAAACCCTCCTGCTCTTGATTCTTAGTGGAGTATAAATACAGCTCTTAATAGGAATGTGGGGGAGCAAATAGCAAATAGCATGGAGACTGCTGTACCCCTTTTTCTCTCTGTCTTTCCAAACCCCCTTTTCCTCTCCTTGCCTAATGAAGAAGGGTTGTAGGAATTGGGTATGTCTTAATTTAATGAAAAGAAGGACTAGGGGTAACATGATAGGAGTATTCCAATATCTCAGGGGCTGCCACAAAGATCAGGGAGTCAGCGTATTCTCCAAAGCACTTGAGGGCAGAACAAAGAAGCAATGAATGGAAACTAATCAAGGAGAGAAGCAAGCAATCTATATATAAGGAGAAATTTCATGACAGTGAGAACAATTAAACAGTGGAATGGCTTTCCTCAAGAAGTTGTGGATGCTCTAACACTGGAGGTTTTAAAGAACAGATTGGACAATCTTTATCTGGAATGTTATAGGGTCTCCTACTTGAGCAGGGGGGTGGACTAGAAGACCTTCAAAGTCCCTTTCAATTCTGTTTGCTTCCTGTTTGTCTCTTAATCACACCAGACCTAAATTGACCCTTCCAGACAAAGCACCCTGCAGTCTCATCTACACCACAGAACAGAAGACTCCTCATTGGCTTCGTGGCGCATCCCAAGGACAAATTCTTCAAGGGCCTTGCAACCTAGAGCAGGGATCTGCAACTTTAAACAGCCAAAGAGCCATTTGGACCTGTTTCCCACAGAAAAGAAAACACCAAGAGCCAATAATTTAACAACCAGTGTGACTGGGTGGGCATAGCCAACTCGACGTCACTCACTCCCACCCAGTCACCTCCTTCCCTGGAATAGGAAGCGAGTCTCCATCCTCCGCCATCACCCTTACCTTCTCAGGCCAGGCGATGAGTGACGGGGAGGGGAGGGACCAGCCAGTGGTGGGATCAGCCGACAGGAAGCCACAGCAGAGACCCGAAAGAGCCACATGTGGCTCCAGAGCTGCAGGTTGCAGACCCCTGACCTAGAGAAACCCAAGTCTCCCACCCTTAATCATCCTGATGGCTTCAAAAGCCCATCTCCTTTACAATGGGTTTCCCCAGCTTTGATGCCCTTCTGAAAGGCTCATTTTGCCTAACAATAGTAATAGCCCAGGGACGCTGACTAGAGCTGTCCTTGCTTCCATAAACTGGCCAGCCAATCAAATTCCTAGGACAATATTTTCCCAACCTTGACAAATAGCAATAGCTATTAAAAATTGTAGTGATTCACTTAACAACTGTGGCAAAAAAGGTCATAGAATGGGGCAAAACTCAACAGTAGAATTTTGGGGCTCAATATACAAGGAGAACCTGTGTGTTCTCTCTCATATCTCTTTTATTTCACCAACAGAGGAATAAATAGAGATCATTCTTGGCTTTTATATGAGTGGTGTGGTGGCCTAGAGATGGTGCTCTCACCTCACAATCAGGAGGCAGATATTTCTCTCAATGAGCACACAGAATATATCTGCTGCAAAAAACCCTCCACTTTGGTGACAGGAAGGGCATCCGGCCAGTAAACACTTAGCTCCATTCAGTCACCCAGACTCCACCCCGTAAAGAATTATGGGGTCATTAAAAGAGAATGATGATTCTTGGCTTTTATATTTTCTCTTCTGCCAGTGGAGAAAATGTTCAGTATTACTTTTAATTTGAGAATTTTGTTGGAATTGTTAGTCCCCTTCAATAAAGAGGTAGAGTGTCAATGAAATAAATAAATAAATAGATAAAAAATGAATGCTGGGCCTGAGTCCAAATTATTCCTGCTTGTTTTCCTTTCAGATCATTTCAGGATAAAGCAACCTAAACATGATAATATGTCCATAAAATTTTAAACAACTGACTCATCATCTACCAAGTTACCATAGAAATATAAGGACCTGCCTTTGATTGAGTCACATTATTATTTGCTCCTTCAAACTGCTGATGTTTCCAATTGGAGTTTCTGAGCTGTAGATGTCAGATCCTTAGGGGTGAATTTGAAGACAGCAGGGACTCTTTGTTGATCTGATCTGTCAAGCCTACCGGTATCATTTGACTTCCATAAGTAGCAATTCAACCAAAGATTTGATGTGGCTGAGGCCTTGACATTTCATTCGGAGCCGTTCTCCATACCGCACTGAAAATGGCTGTATCTCCCTTTTTTATTGCTTGAGTTTTCGCCTGCAGCAGGAAGCTGGTTTCCAGACTCCTATTACTGGATTGCATCCTGCTCCCTCTAGTGCAGAAAACTGAAAAATGGATGTCTGTCTGAATATCTTCTCTATTTTTTATTTTGAAGTATCCTCTGGTCTCCCAAAGTCATCCTTTCCTGCCCTCTTTTGGGAAATGATGGCAACAGATGAGTGTTTTCCCTGTTCCTTCATTAGCAGACAGGTGGTCCACCAATTACGACCACAACTGAGCCCAAAATTTAGGTTGGTTGGAAGTTCAAATCCACCCCTCTCCTGGGAAAATGAAATATTTTAGGATATACTAAAAAGGCAGAATATTCCTCGAAAAAGAGAAGTAGAAACTCAGAAGCAGAAAACTCACTTCAGAAGCAGAAGCTCACCCCCACCTTTGTTAATGGGCAAGCCATTAAGGCCTGGGCCAGAGTATTCTACATAACAAAGCCCTCTACCCATCTCACCACATGGCCTGGGAAGATTGGGAGAAGCCAGCATTCAGGTGAAGCCATGCGGTCCAGACAAAGCCTACAAAGTTAGCTAAGACCCCTCCCCTGGGAGTCTGACAGGCAATGGGATACAGTTCTTACACAGGAACAGGAAACACTAAGGTGGGGCCCAACAGAGGTTATATAACTAAGGGTCTCTCAGCTTCTTGGCCCTTTTTCTCCTTCACCCAACATCTTGAAGCATGTGATTGTCCTTGTCACTTTGGAGCTCCAAGTCATGTGGTTCTGTCCATCATTAAACCATCTTTCCAAACAACCTCCATTTTACCAGTGTCTTTTTCCCCACTTGGAACTGAACCCAGATGGATAATTCGTCCAACAATTGCTAAATGAGAAATTTGTTCAGTGAGTTTTGTCCCATTTTACGATTTTTCTTGCCACAGTTGTTAAATGAATCACTGCAGTTGTTAAATTAGTAACATGGTTGTTAAATGAATCTGGTTTCCCTCGTGACTGCTTGTTAGAAAGTCGCAAAAGGAGATTACGTGAGCCCCGGACACTGCAAACTGTCATAAATGTGAGTCAGTTGTCAAGCATCCGAATGTAAATCGTGTGACCACGGGGATGCGGCAACGATCTTAAGTGTGAAAAAGGACCATAATTCACTTTTTTTCAGTGCCGTGGTAACTTCTAACAGTTAAGTGAACTGTTGTAAGTTGAGGACTACCCCTATTGGAAAAGTAGTGCTCTCTAGCATTGCTGAAGATGTCTTATCGTGCTTTGCCTGGATCGTGCTTTGAGTGAAAAAAGGTGACAGACAGGATGCTCCTTCCTATAGAGGAACACAACCAAGCTGCTACGTTGGGTTCAGAGAGGGATCCTCAGATGCTGATGTTCTTCTCTACTCTGCCCAGGTGCAAACATAGGCATGGGCAGAAGACTCTGCTGGTCCCAGGAAGAACTGGTGATCCAGAGGTGGGATTCAGCAGGTTCTGACCAGTTCTGGAGAACCGGTAGCAGAAATTTTGAGTAGTTCAGAGAACCGGCAAATACCACCTCTGACTGACCCCGCCCCCATCTATTCTCTGCCTCCTGATTTCCAGCTGATTGGCTGGGTCTTCTTTTGTTGCCCTGCACAGGAGAACGGAGCTGGAAAGCAGGTTAGTGGGATGGGGAGGGAATGGGGATTTTGCAATATCCTTCCCCTGCCACGCCCACCCACAGAACCAGTAGTAAAATGTTTTAAATCCCACCACTGTGGTGATCACTGGGAAGCTGAAAGAAACATCTACAGCAGGGGTGTCAAACTCCATTTCATTGAGAGTCGCATCAGAGCTGTCGTTGACCTTGGGGGGGGCAGGTAGACATGGCTGACTGGGTGGGTATGGCTGACTGGGTAGGCGTGGCCAGCTTCACGCCACTTCCCAAACTGCTGGCATGTTTCCTCTTCACATTGGGAAGACCGGGCCGAAGCGACATGAGTACTCCAGGCCAAAGTGATGCAGGCTGTCCTCTTACATTTTCCAGGATGACCCCACAGGCCAGATCTGAACACATTGTGGGCCAAATCCAACCACATCATGGGCTGAATCCAGCCTATGGGCCTTGCTTGAGTTTGACACTCCGATCTGCAGCAAAGCATTTGAGAAGAAATGCAGCCCTGTTGCATAGCCCACTATTTTAGAAATGTTCTATATGCAAGTGGTTGAATCCTAGGCTACTGT
>BHFT01021696.1:0-39956 GCA_004320025.1 Laticauda laticaudata
GGTGTAGGGTTTCCTGCCTGGGCAGGGGGTTGGACTAGAAGACCTCCAAGGTCCCTTCCAACTCTGTTATTCTGTTAGTTAGGGGAAAATACGGAATGCTTGAGACCTATCTTGCAACCAATAATCTGTTTTCAATTTGAGGGGCAGAGGAGAACAGTTTGGGATTGAAGGAAGGATGGAAGGAGAACGGTCTTGGCCAGAAGCTGGAGGGAGGGAGAACGGCTCTCTGCTCTCTGCTTTCTAAAGAGCCTCCTTGTTTCTTCTCTGACATCGGAGACCTTCCTTCTGGAGGGAGTGTGTGTGTGTGTGTGTTTTCATTGTGAACACTCTGCCCGGCAGTTGTTTTGTGTGTCAAAAACCTTGGATTCTATTCATTGGAGACGGCGATGTTTGCGGTTACCTCACTCCACAATCAATGCGGCACACACACACACACAACCAGCCTTCCATGCAGGCAGGCACCTCCAAGGGGGCTTAAAGCAACAGGGTCCCTGGTCACGTGGGCCTGGGTTTCAAAACAAGACAAGGCCACCTTCTGTCTCTCCGGTCCGCCCACCCACCCAAAATCCCCCTCCCCAAACTATAGAAAATGCTGCAAAATGCAGAGGCTTTTCAAGGACACTTTCCACTCGCAAGCAATTAGCCTGCACACCGGCAGGGTTGAACTAGGGGAGGAAAATGTATCTGCAGATTGAAATTTGAGTTGCTCTTTCATCCTTCCACTTTAGAGCTTAAATTCTCTTTCCTGCCTTTAGCAAACCGAGTTTTAGATTACTGGGGGGGGAAAAAGAATAGTGGCTTTGATCTGTTTCGCTCGAGTTTTTCAACACCCCCCCAGCAATGTGTCACTTGATGAAAATATGTCATCCTTGTTCTTTTTTTTTCTCTCCCTCCTCTGTCTCCAGTTCTGCTCCAAAAAAAATGTATACACGAGGCAGCCAACAGGTAGGCTGAGCAGGTGTGCGTTCAGCAATCTTATTTTTGTAAAATAACACCAACAAGCAAACTAAAGAATATAATTTAGTAGCAAGGAATGTACGAAAAGGGAAGCCTTGCCTACTGTTTATTTAAAATTGTGGTTTGCTCACTCATTAAACCATAGTTGGTTGCTATACAAAAAAAAGGCAAGCCATAAGCCATGATAGAGCACTGTGGTTTAATAATTCATTGCTATACAAAAAGAAGACAAGGCATAAGTCATGATAGAACACATAAACCATGATACACCAATGTGGTTTAATTATTCATTAAACTATTCATTAAATTATCATTGAATTATTCAGTAAACCTTATTCATTAAACCACAGTTGATTGCTATACAAAAAGAAGATAAGGCATAAGCCATGATCGAGCACATAAGCCATGATAGAGCACTGTGGTTTAATTATTCATTAAACTATTCATTACATTATCATTGAATTATTGAATAAATATTCATTGAACCACAGTTGATTGCTTTACAACAAGAAGGGCATAAGCCAAGATAGACCGGCTACAATGTATGGGTTCAAACAGGCACTAAAACACTAAAAACTACGAAGGCTTAAGAGAGATCAGGTTTGCATTACTCTAAGCAATGATTAGAAGATGACTGTGGTTGTGCAGAAAATTAGAAATAAAGGTTTAATGTGATGTGTGGGTCCACTTTTAAGACTCGCTTAAATTGTTTTCAGCCTGAGATTTTCGGCAGCTGTTGCCTAACCATAAGGGATAACAGGGATTAGTTAGACCACTAACCGACATGGCAGCTTTGTCTGATCAAAGGCAACTGAAACATCATTTTAATTGATTAATGGTGCTTGTGTTATCTGCACTATTCCCCAAGGTCCACTGACTCAATCTTCATAATGGCAGCTTCAAAATACACAAATGATATCATTTGCGTTATGACATCTGCGTAATGACATCATTACCTAGAGGACATTAAGGAGGCCTTCTGCATAATGGCAACATTATCCGGAGAACGCGCCACGGAATTTCCTCCACCGTGGGCAAATAAGTGCTCAGCCAAGATCCAGAAAAGCGAGATTGCGCTGTATTTCCTCTATTAAAAAAAAAAGCAGTTCCTGATATGCACTATTATTTTTTTCCCAGCAAAGAAAGGAATTTCACGATATGTTTGCTACTCTAAACGGCTTTGGAGGAGATTATTGAGCAAGGCAACGAGTGACTGCAATGCCCATGAGATCCTACCCTCTCGTTACGGGATTCTAAAATTAGCCCTGTTGATTCTCGATGCTCAACCACACTGCAGGTGTCACGCCACCTCTTGCTGCTAAAATAATATCTTTATTAGGTCGTAGAAAGAGCCCTCTGTAGGATCAGATCTGTTCAATCCCATATCCAGCCTGCAGGAGGGCCACGGGGAAGGAAAAGACCACAACCGAGAATGAGTCACAAAGAACTGGACAACATCTTACCACTGGAAACTTGCAATGGAAGCCCTTAACAATTTCTACCCCTGGGTAGAAAACAGGGGTGGGAAAAAAACATTCTTGATTTCAAGTTACTGCAGGTTTTTTAATCTTCTACCCTGTTTCCCCGAAAATATAACCTACCCTGAAAGTAAGTCCCAGCTTGGTTTTTACACGTATGCCCAATATAAGCCCTACCCCCCCCAAAAAAATCAGCCCTTATTAAGATTCCGCTCACTCCAGAGTGCATGGGTAAAAATTAAGCTAGGGTGGGGATGGGTGGTGGTGGAAATGCCCTACTACTAATCTTTGGACAGTTGTAGCCAGGCCTCGCACACCTGCCTTGCTCACCCATTTCTTCTGCAGCCAGCAAGGCTGGCAAGGCTTTCCTGAAGGGCTCTGGAGCTGATAACAAAGCTCTGGATCGATCTGGAGTTATTGGCTGTTATGGGCTGCAGAGGCCTTCAGGAAAATCTTGCTGGCTGCAGAAGAAGTTCCTGAAGGCCTCTGACAGCAAAAAGGAGGCCGGGGAGACATGCGCAAGTGAGGTTAGTCAGTGGATGACTTCTTCCCCAAAATAAGACCTGGTGCCTTTTTTGGTGGCAAAGAAATATAAGACAGGGTCTTATTTTGGGGGGGGGAACATGGTAGCAAGAGGTCTAATCCCCTTCATGCCATCAAACATTACGATGACCATTGCATGCTGACTTAGCAAATTCCCTTGGGTAAAAATATGTGCTGCGTGGTAACAGGCACTATTTCACGTATCATCAAAATCCGCAGCTGTTCAGCTGTATTTTCTCCTAAGGCTTCAGAATGTTATTTATGCCTTCGGTACATATAGGTAGCCCTCGACTTATGGCAGTTCATTTTGGGACCATTCAAAGTTTCAACGGCACTGCAAAAAGTGACTTACAACCAGTTTTCACTCGTACAACTGTTGCAGCTTCCCCAGTCAGCTGCCAAGAGTCTGGATTTTGATCATGTGACCCCAAGGATGCTGAAAACGGTCGTTAAGTATGACAAACGGTCATAAGTCACTTTTTGCAGGGCTGTTAAAAACTTTGACCAGTCTCTATATGAACTGTCATAAGCCGAGCACTACTAAAAACAACAATAGAATGAAAAACTGCTGTTGACCCTCCACCGCTGCACCATAGAGAGCATTTTAACATACTGCACCTCTGTATGGTTTGTCAATTGCACAGGGGCAGATAGAAAAGCACTCCAGAGGGATAATGTCATTGCCCAGAAGATCATTGGTTGCCCCCTCCCCTCTTTGGAAGAGCTTCATAGCTCCGACTTCCTTAAGAAAGTTCAAAACATCCTCAAAGATCCATCTCATCCTGGGCACCCTTTTTATTTGAACCATTACCATCTGGCAGACGGTACAGAATAATAAAAACAAGGACAAATAGGCTGAAAAACAGCTTCTATCCCAGGGCANACGGTACAGAATAATAAAAACAAGGACAAATAGGCTGAAAAACAGCTTCTATCCCAGGGCAGTAACTCTTTTGAATTCTACTGTATCGTGCAATGTTTATGCAATATCAGGGGTTTTCCATTCAATTGTACAGAATGTGAAGGATGTGTGCTTGTGTATATTTTCATTGTCATAAAGTACACTGAAGATGGTATTTAATTTCACTGCACGAGGTGCAATGACAATAAAGTAAGGTAAACTAACTTTTAGCAATATCCCGGTCAACATCCCATTTTGATTTTCACAAGGCATTAATCAATTTCCAATGTTTTTTTATCCTGAAATCTAGCAAACTGGCTACTTTGGGAATTTGTTCCAAGCCAGGTCACTCACAGAAGCTGGCCTTGGCAGGGGATTGGGGAGGGGGAAAAATAAATAATAAATAAATAAAAGCACATAAGACAATTGACTCTAATTCCACTTCACAAAAGTGCCTCGTTAAAATGAAGTGTTGCTCTTAAACGTGGTACATTGATTTATTCGGAGGCCCGAGCCAATTTCACAACCTCCGATGACATCACCCCTTCTCTACGCTGCCTGGTGTTGTGACTTGGGGACTGTGAAGCTGCGAAAGAGGAGGAGGGAGGCCTTCTCACACACACATGTTTAAACACACCGCCCATATAGCCGTACAGGGCTAAGAATAAGGGGATTAGCGATTATCCTTGGGGGGATCCATTCTTGAAATTCCCTACTGTTTTTAGCCCAGAAATAAGGCTAATGAGGTTCATGACATCTAGAGGCGGGGAAAAAAATATATCACCCTTTTAAACCCGAGTGCCAGGTGGTGATAAATAGAAATGATGGGCCATTACAAGTGTGTTGAAATCTCTCAATGACTCAGAAAACGCAGCACAGGGGAGATATTTAGAACCACCATGCCAGTAGCCCTGTTTTGGGCATTAAAAATAGTTTTGCCGTTAACAACTTTCGCAGCAGAGCTGGTTTCTACTTAAAAGCCACAGTGATAAGTTTGTCTCGGCTTAATAATATTTTTTTTAATGGACTGGAGGGGGGGGGGATTAAAAAAAAAATCAGGATTATACAACTCCCGTCCAGCAGTATGCAATGGAGAGGGAAATTTCACATGCCAGTGAATTAAGTTCAGAAATATTATCATTGCACAGTCAGCCAGATGTTCAGACTGGGTTTGGCATTTTTGTCTCCCTATCGAGTCCTTACCCAGGACCTGGGATAGGCAAATCTGGATGTTTGATGGTGTTACAGATATCGCCGCAGGATGGAAGCTGTTCCAAGGAAAGCTGCCTCCTGCAATTGATGGATGGCAAATGTGTCAATGCCACTGATGGTGTTCAAGTGGTGCTCCAGTTGTTTTGGGACTGCACCCAAGGCGCTTATGACTATTGGTACTATCCTTGCTTGCCTTTGCCACAGTCGTTCCATTTCTATTTGCAGCTCTTCGTATTTTGTTATCTTCTCCAATCCTTTCTCTTCTCTTCTGCCACATCCACTATCCAGACTTTTTAGTTTTTCTTATCGACAATTGTTAAGTCTGAGATGTTATCTATTATTATTGTTGTTGTTATTGTTGTTGTTTTGCTGTTGTTTGTTATTATTGTTGTTGTGGTGGTGGTGGTTAATCTTTGATGAGATTCACAGCCTTTGGGGCTGGTTGGTAGCTCAACAGCTCGAGTCCTAACCAAAGACCTAGGAACTGTACAGGAAGTGTCGGAGGATATAAGCTGTTCCAAGTAGGGTGGATTTTTGTAGAATCAGGATATTCAAGTCTGATTAATTCAGAATTTCCAAATAGCGAGGCAGCCCTTTAGGTATTGCTCCAAGGGCTCCAATTACAATTGGGATAACAATTGGGATGATGGTGATGGTGATGATGATGATTTAATCTTTTCTATGATTCACAGCCTTTGGGGCAGCTCGAGTCCTAACCAAGAACCATCCTTGACAAGTCCATCGTAGCCTCCTATATTCGACAAGGTTCATCCCACCAAAAAACATCTTAGTCCCATAACAAATCTGAGGCCGAAAAACAGGCCTTCCGGAAATACCGGAAGTGCTGAAACAGGCCTGTTTTCGGCCTCCCGAGGCTGCAGAGGCTTCTCTCGAGCCTCTGGGAGGGCGAAAACGGCCTCAAACAAGCCAATAATCAGCTGGAAGGAGCGCGCATGCGCAGTGCAGGTAAGGGGGTGGGGGGTGTTGCACGCACATGTGCAGGGAGGGGGCGCATTGCACTGTGAGTACCAGCACGCGCAGGCACGCTATTGGCACACCACAACAAAAAGGTTCCCCATCACTGCCCTGATGAAACAGTTTTGTCAATTCCCGTTCTATTCTCTGGACCACAAATGGTCACAAGAAACATTCAGGTGGCCAAGGAGACAGGAGGAGAATTCTAGATGAGCCCTCAGCCCCAGACTCACCCAGCAATGACCACTCCGTTGTAGGAATGCACGTCACACAGAATGTTCCCGACTTCGTGCTGCAACTGGCTCATAACCCCGACGCGGTTCTGCGAAGCAAGACAAGGATTGGGTTTGGTCCAGTCCCTCAGGTCCCCACAACAGCAACCTCCCCCCACAGCTTTTTGGCACCAGGGACCGGTTCCATGGTGAGAGGGTTTTTTTTGTGGACCGGAGGGGAAGTAGTTTCGCATACTATTTGCATCCCACGGATGGGGCTTCACCTGAATTGCTCAGCCTGGTTTCTGGCATGGTGCGGACCGATGCCAGTCCATGGGTTGGGGACTTACAAATCTGCCTCCTCAAGATTGGGGCTTTGGACATCCAGGTGGTATCCCAGCATCTCGAGATTGACTTAGTTTCCTATCATTCCAAGGTCGATAAAATGAGGACCCAGATTGTTGGGGGCAAGAGCCTGACTGTGTAAACCACCTAGAGAGGGCTGTGAAGCATTGTGAAGCGGTCTATAAGTCTAAGGGCTGTTGCTCTATCTATCTATGATAGATAGATAGATAGATAGATAGATAGATAGATAGATAGATAGATAGATAGATAGATACATCTATCTATCTACCTTCCGAATCTATCTATGTATCTATGGATGTTTGTATGGATATATGTATGGATGTATCTATCTATCTACCTACCTACCTACCTACCTATCTTATCTATCTATCTATCTTCCTTCTATCATCTATCTATCTATCTTCTATCATCTATCCATCTGTCATCTATCTACCTTATCATCTGTCTACCTATCTGTGAAATGTGATAGCACAGTGGTCAGAATGCAGTATCGTAGACTAACCTCATCCACTGCCAGCAGTTCAATCCTGACTGGGTCAAGGATGACTCAGCCTTCCATCCTTCTGAGGTGGGTAAAATGAGGACCCAGATTGTTGGGAGCAACAGACTGATTCTGCAAACCAGGGGTGGGATTCTACCAGTTCGCACCTATTTGCTAGAACCGGTTGTTAACATTCTAAGCAGTTCGGAGTACTGGTTGTTAGAAGAAATTACTGGCCTAATCCTGTAAGGAAGGCAGGAAGGAAACATTCTGGTGTTGCTTAAGGAAACTGCCTCTCCATTCACCCTTATTACATGCTTGGCAGGACTAGACTTCCTGTCTCAGGAATGTCTCTGGAGTTTTTTTCCCCTCTTTGCTGGTACTTTGCTTGTGTGGAGGGACCATTCAAAGTTACAATGGCACTGAAAAAAATGACTTATGACCATTTTTCACACTTACGACTGTTGCAGTATCCCCACAATCATGAGAGGCCAGGCGAGGAGATGCATGCCTCGATGTGAGTGATATTGAGTTGGCCACACCCAGCCAAAAACATGACCACCAAGCCACGTCCACCCAGTCACATGACCACCAAGCCATGCCCACCACCTAAGCCATACCCACAGAACTGGTTGTTAAAAATTTGAATCCCACCCCTGCTGCAAACCACCTGGAGAGGACTGTAAAAGCACTGTGAAGTGGTATATAAGTCAAAGGGCTATTGCTATCAAGCATAGAATCAGGCCTGAAAAGGACCTTGGAGGTCTCTAGTCCAATCCCATGCTCAAGACAGAAGAATTTCAACTATCCTGGTCAAATAGTTGTCCAATCTACTTTTGAAAACTTCCAGTGATGGCGCACCCATAACTTCTGAAGGCAACCCATTCCACTGGTGAATTGTTCTGTCTGGAAATTCCTCCTTATTTCTAGGCTGGATCTCTCTTGGACAAGCTTATAGGGTGTTTCAAATGAGAAGTTCTTCTCCCTTACTTTCCAGTTGGTTCGCAGAGTCTGCTCCTTTTCCCGACATTCCCGGAGGGTCTGTTTCCAACAGGGGAAGTCTGAGATTTGACAGTCAGACAGATAACCTTCCTGTTGACAAAGCCGGAACCACAGGACTTGGTCTTCTGCCAGTATCTTCCACGTTCGGCTCACCTGAAAGTAGGACAAATGCTCATTGCTGAGAGTTCTCTCATTCGGGTGGGGGTGGGGGTGGGAGTGGGAGGGAGTGGAAGCACGATGCTCTCAGTGACTATGATATGTATCACCCCAAAACAGGCCCTGCACTAACATTAAAATAGGATTTTAAAAAAATCTTAAATGACTGTTATGTCAGGATTCCAGCAGTTACTCCCAATTAAATAATGAGTCTCGAGCCAAACTTCCAAAACTTCAAAAGGATTTACTGGGAGTTAACATGTCCAGCACTGCCTGGGTGTAGCTGACTCTGAGACACATCATTCATTGTCACCCTTGACCCTAGTTTTCCCCCACCCCCTGGGTGTATCGTAATTCATATTCTCCAACGGGACACATCCATAGCCAAGAATCATCAATCCTGCTCTCCAGTTAGGATTTTGCAAGGCAGAAACTTTGGTCACCTAGTTGCTATCTTTGAAAACATTTATGGAATGCAATTTTGGTTTGCAAGCTGCCACACTGCTCCCCCTTCTCTTTCCGTTGGCAACTCTAAAAAGACCATCGAAATATTTTATGAGATGACATGTTACTTAGCTGGGTCATGAAACATCTGCAAGAAAATAACCAAGCTTAGAGGGAACAAAGGAAGGACCCCTCATTTCAACTCTGAGGTACAAATAATTCTTTCTTGGTAAAACATAAACGGCAGAGCCAAGACCAGAGATCCAAATCATGGACATGCTTTCTTTCTGTCCCCAAAAGTTAAGGTTCAAGTTCATTTCCTCAAGGAATCCACACTGAAGACACCCACATCTCAACAAATTCTTAAATTCCAATTTGTTTACATTTTAAAGGAAAACTAGCAGGGGGGCGGGAAACATCTCAGGGAAGCCAATTTCCAAGCAGCTCCAAAATTATCAGTGCTGAAAAACTCTGCAAAAAAACAACAACCAAACAAACAAACCCAAGCCCGGAAGTGTACCCCCCCCCCCACTTACTTTTCTCAAAAATAACCATGCAAATAATAAAGGCACATAAACACAATGAAGCCCTGCGCCAGGGGCAGGGACGGGCAAGTCTGGAGAGTGACACTGAAAAGGCTGGAGATTGGTTGCCTCTGGTTACGAAGACGGCAAAACCGGAGATGTGAAGTGTTGCTATGAAAAGAAATCTCGGTTATGCAAAGGAAGGGAGCGAGGTGGCCTTCCCCACACAATGGCTCGCGCGGCGTTTACGGCCTAATGAGATAGCAACGTGAAACAGACTGCAGCCTGCAGGTAAAACATGACATTTTTAATCTCTCACAATAATTACATCCTTGTTGGGTTGGGGGGAAGAGAGAGAAAGAGAGAAACACACAGAGAGAGAGAGAGAGAGAGAGGGAGAGAGAGGGAGGGAGGAAGGGAGGGAGGGAGAGAGAGAGAGAGAGAGAGANGAGGGAGGAAGGGAGGGAGGGAGAGAGAGAGAGAGAGAGAGACAGAGACAGAGAGAGACGGACAGAGAGAGAGGCACAGAGAGAGGAAGGAAGGAAGGATTTTCCTTGCAAATAAGAAATCAGCACATCGAGGGGAAAGGATGCTTGCCCAAGAGGTTCTGGCTGGACATATGTACAGGTAGTTCCTTGAGTTATGACTGTAATGGAGGCTGGAAACCATAACAGGCAGAAAACAGGGTGGTCATGTGACCAGCCTGAATTTACAGCAGTCGTTAACCAAATGCAGTGGCTTTGGCATTGTTTGTTTATGTGCATGGTTTCACCATATGTATCAGAATAGAGCTGGAAGGGACCTTGGAGGTCTTCTAGTCCAACCCCTTGCTCAAGCAAGAGACCTTGTACCATTTTAGATATAACTTCTGGTGGCAAGCTGTTCCGCTGGTTAATTGTCCTCACTATTGGGAAGTTTCTCCTTAATTCCAGGTTGTTAAATAAATTAATTGAATCTGATTCGTTTAACAACTGTGGCCATAAAGGTTGTAAGATGGGGGCAAAACTCTCCTGAGAACTGCCTCGCTTAGCAACCTGTTGGACTCCATTCTGGTTGTTATGTCGAGGACCAGCTGTACTCAGCCCTGACCTGCTTAGCTCATTCTTGGATTTCTTTTCTGTACAATTCTATTTAATTCTCAAAAGCTGCCTAGGCAGCCGCCGAGTGTTTTCAAAAGTGGCTTGCCATTGCCTCCTTCCCAGGGCTGAGAGAGAGGGACTGGCCCCAGGTCACCCAAAGTTACCTCCTGCCTAAGGTAGGACCAGAACTCACCATCTCCCAGTTTATAGTCTTGATAGTTTAACCGAGACACCAAACAGTCTGTCCTGCCCCTGTTGGAATCTGATTCCAAAGGGGAGGTTGAACAGCCAACAGGGAGTGGGAGTGTGGCTCTGATGCCTGTGGAGGAAACTGGGGAAGGGCACAGTCTGGCTGGGCATTCAGAGGAAGACCCAGGCCCATAGGCATGCAGGGAGGAGAGGATAAGAGAGCAACATGGCTTATGGGGGAGAAAAAGGCCCTGATTCCCTTCATTAGCTGCAGCTGGGAAAACAGGATAAAGATGTTTATGCACAGAAAACTTGCTGGGAGCAAAGTGTGTATTATCTTTGTATGTCAAGTCCTATCTGGGTTCTGACGTCCTGCCAACTGTGTGTGTTTTGTTATCTTTTGAGTTCTGCAAATCCTTATTCTGCCCTGTCTTGTAAATTGCTGCAGCTTGGGGTTTGTGTTGGTTTTTATTTATAATTTATATGTACTTTTGGTTCGGACTGAATTTCTTCCCTTTAAAAACTGTTCTTGGGAGAGTTTTTTCTCTCACCAATAATAACTGGACATTGGAGGCCAAGTTGGAAGAATTAAAGGGACTTTACCCACTTTTGTGACTTTGTTGCTTTTGTGCCACACCCCAGGTCATCACACAGTCTCTCTCAAACTTAGCTAGATGTACAGAAAACACTCACTTTGCTACGAAGAGCAAAATACTCCAATGTTCCATCCACCTCCGTAGCCGCAGTGGTTCTATACTTTACTAAAACCGGGCCAGCGCCTGAGAGATATGCAAACTGGATGTTCAGCTCTTGTGCCACTTTTCCTTTTTCTACAACAACAACACACAACATGATTTTCAGAGTGAAACCATTCAACGCCGTCTGTTTTCCTAGTTGTGGGCTGCGGCAGTGTTTTTAAAAGATGGGGCTGCCTTATGCAAAGAGGCAGCTGCTTGGCAGGAGTAAAATACTCCGAGTGTTTAAAAGGAGACGCTCTTGTGCCCAGTTTCCATGGGGGAGGTTATTTGTGTTGATGAGGCTGAGATTTGTGAACTTGGTGGCAAAAAAAAAAAAAAGGATTTGTCAACTGCGGCTCGTTCGAGGACGGGGAAGGGAAATCTTTTCAAGTTATTTCTTCTCCTTACCTTTTTTGGGAGGGGGGCAAATTTAAGCGAAAGCAGCTCTTTTTAAGAAACCCCATCAAAAGACCGGGTCACAGAAGGGAAGGGATGAATAAAACAAGGGTATTTTATCCCCACTGTGATTTTAATCAGGTTAGTCTCAAGCCCTGCGGGCTTATCAGGCTGAAAATTTCTGAGGACGCCTCCAAGTCGAAATGGCCCATTAAGAGGCTGGAAACTGGCACAGCCAAGCCGATGGTGGCTTTGTCAAGTGAGGAGCAGCTGCAAATAAAAAAAACAACCACACACAAAACACAACCCTAATGGAAAGTGTCTTAAGCACTTCGTACGCTGCCGTGAGCGGCTCCACTTAACGCAGGCGGCTGCACGCCTCTGGCGGCAACCCAAGCCCAGGAGCGCTGCTGGAGGCGACAACAGGTGAGAAACTCAGTGCCAAAAAGCCTGAAAGAGCCCCCACTCACCGACCCCTGCCTTGGCTAGAATGAGAATAACAAAGTTGGAAGGGACCTTTGGAGGTCTTCTAGTCCAACCGCCTGCTTAGGCAGGAAACCGTACACCACTTCAAACCGTTGTCCAATCTCTTCTTAAAAACCTCCAGTGTTGGAGCATTCACACTGATTAATTGTTCTGTCAGGAAATTTCTCCTTAGTTCTAGATTGCTTGTCTCCCTGATTCAGTTTCCATTTGCTGCTTCTTGTCCTACCTTCAGGTGCTTTGGAGAAGAGCTTGACTCCCTCTTCTTTGGGACAGCCCCTCAGATATTGGAAGACTGCTATCATGTCTCCCCTAGTCCTTCTTTTCATTAGACTAAACATATCCAGTTCCTGCAACCATTCTTTATACATTTTAGCCTCCAGTCCCCTAATCTTCTTTATTGCCCTTCTCTGCACTCTTTCTAGAATCTCAATATCTTTTTTACATCGTGGTGATCAAAACTGGATACCATATTCCAGGTGTGGCCTTATCAAAGCATTATAAAATAATTTTAACAAGTCGTGTGATCTTGATTTTATCGCTCTGTTTATGCAGCCTAGAACTGTGTTGGCTTTTTTGGTAGCATCAACACAAACACTGGCTCCTATTGAAATGATTGTCCACTAGGACCATGTTCTACTGAACAATTGCAGTGATTCACATAACAGCCATGGCAGAAAACATTGTAAAATCGAGCACTGAACAACCATCTTGCTTAGCAACAAAAATTCTTTTCTCAAATGTGATCGTAAGTAGAGGAATACCTGTACACAATTCTAGCTTATCAATCAGCCTTGAATTTGGGTTCTCCAGTTTTGATGCAAAGAGGAATTTTACTTGATATAAACCCCCACAGAATTACTACAGCCCCCTGACAGGACAGTATCAAGGAAGGAACATTCGAACCTGACTAACTTCTGCCTTGATGAATTATTTACTCTTTAAAATCTTCCAAAAGAGAAAAATCTCTTTGATGAGTTTCAATTTCTTTGGATGAGAACGATTTCAAAAATCGTTCTCACCCTCTCCTTTTTTTAAATCCAACCATTGTGATCTATCTTATCCTTACCTGTAGCTAGGAGAAACAGAAAGTCCCAATGAAGAAACCACAAACACAACTCTCTTCTAAACTAAGAGGCTCTCTGGTCCTTGATTCAACACAAGAGATTTTGAATTATGTTCAAGAAAGGCACATCCTTTGAATGTGTGAACTTGCAACTGCTTACAGAAACTTTTCTTTGCTGTTTACAACAACAAAGACATAGCTTAAACAGGGGATCGATGCTGGCAGGGAAGGCCCAGGATTGTCATTTCTCTTTTGTGTAACAATCTCAGTTCAATTCTGCAGATTTTGAAGAAGGGAGCTATTTTCTAGTGCTGTTTTTCTTCTGCTATCAGTCAGTTGCCTCTTTGGTAACCATCCAAGCTTAAAAACTCTCTCTCCAGGGGACCCTCTGCAAAGCTAACCAGCCCCATTAACTAGCAGAGTTTTGTGAACTCTGCTAAGCAATCTTTTTAAAAAATAAATAAATAAATAAAAATCTATGAAAAAGGCAATGAAAAGACAGCAGGGCATTCCATTTAGCTGAAGAAGTATGTCGTCTTTTCAAAAAAATCAAAAGCACCGAGAGAAAAATGAAAACAGCCCTTCGTATTTACGACTTCGCTTTTGGCTCTATCACTTTGGAAGTGGGCTAAAAAGCCTTTGGCTTACCTTATATTTCACTTCAAAAGCCTTGTAAAACCCTAGAACTTTGCTTGGCCCTCCACCATCTCTCAAATTATCCAGGGATTTCTTCTACAGCCATTGTCCTTGCAGGGTACGAAAAAAGCCATTTATAAAGAAACACGCCGATAATAAGAAGAAAAAAGTTTTGGGAAAATAAGAATGTTGATAGAGGGACAACTATCCTGTGTAAAAGATGATGGGTACGATAGGAAAACATTCCCAATCTAAGGAAACAGAACCCAAAGTTATACCAAAAAAAAGTCATGTTTTCCCTCCTTATTCCTTCACTTGCTTTTATCCTCATTCTAGGATTTACACCTGGAGTGATCGAAGCGAATCTTCTGGGATATTTATACCAACAATAGTTTATTATTATTGTTTTCTGGAAAAAAGACACATTTAGGATTGTTACACTCAGAAAAAGTTACAACTTTAGGATTGCTACACATCTAAGATGGTTTACATTTCTGTGTAAATGTGTGTATAAAATGGGTATCCAAGTCAGGAGTGTTACCTTCAAATATAGAAATATATACAATAACATATCTTGGTCAGTTTCACGGCTATGTCCAAAAGCAACACTGTAACTGACTTTTAAGATGAATTCAGGCGCTCCTTGTCTTATGACAATTTAATGACCGTTCAAAGTTACAATGTCACTGAAAAAAATGACATGACCATTTTTCATACTTTTGTGAAAACTGTTGCAATATCCCTATGGTCATATGATCTGCATTCAGATGCAAGAAGACAACTGACTCACATTTATGACAATTGCAGTGTCCCAGGGGGGTCATGTGATCCCTTTTTGTGTCAAATTGGGAAGCCAAATTCACTTAATAACCACGTTATTAATTTAACGAATGCAACAAGTCCCTTAACAATTATGGCAAGAAAAAAAATCATAAAATGGGACAAAATTCACTTAACAACCATCCTGCTTAGCAGCAGAAATTTTGGGGATTGCTTGTACGAGTCAACAGCATGATGTGACTACCAAAAATGCAAACACCGTTGCAGACTGCATCAAAAGAAGGATAATTTCCCAGTCAAAGGCACCAAAATTGCCCATTTTATTTGGTATTGATCCATCCTTGCTCCAGCTCCTTCCAACCTAGCAGTTCGAAAGCACGAATGTGCAAGTAGATAAATAGATACCACTTCGGTGGGAAAGTAACAGCGCTCCATGATGTCATGATGGCCACATGACCGCGGAAACGTCTTTGGACAGTGCTGGCCTTGCAACTGAGTGGAGCACTGGCCCCTATAGCCAGCAATGTCCAGCGAAATAAAATCCACGGGGACTCCTTTAGTTTAAGTCAAACTGGGGTGAGGTGGGGATGAATCACACATCATCTCAGAAACCAGAATAACAGTAACAGGAAAAGCATTTCTGGCTGAATGTTAGGAAAATCTTCTGAGCGATGAAGAGTTTGACAGAAGATCCAATTTCCCTTCAATGCATGTGTTTAAAGTTGAATGTCCTTCTACCAAGAATACTTTAATCTAGACAGAAGCTGGCATTGAGAATCCAATGGGACTGTGGGGGACAAATGACTTTTTCCAATTATTCCATTCCATAATATAAACTAGAAAGGATGAACCGGTCACATGAAAATGCAAAATTCCTGCATATCTATGAGAGAAAATTTCCCCCTCCAATTTCTGTTTATCTTAGGAAAGAGAGGAGATTGGGGGAAGGGGAGGGGGAATTCTCCAGGGCTAAAAAATGTCAAACAAAGTTACATCTCCATTGCTAATTTGAAGGCCGTTTCTCTCTTTCTCTCTCTCTCTCTCTTTCTCTGTCTCTCTCTCTGCGTCTCTATCTCTTTCTCTCTCTCTGTCTCTCTCTCTCCTTCTGTCTCTCTCTGTGTCTCTGTCTCTCTCTTTCTCTCTGTCTCTCTCTTTCTCTCTCTCTCTTCTTCTGTCTCTCTTTCTCTGTGTCTTTCTGTCTCTCTCTAATTCTCTCTGTCTCTCTCTTTCTCTCTCTCTTTCTCTGTTTCTGTCTCTCTCTCTGTGTGTGTCTCTATCTCTTTCTCTCTCTCTGTCTCTCTCTCTCTCTATTTCTCTCTCTCTCTTTCTCTCTTCTTCTGTCTCTTTCTCTGTCTCTGTCTCTGTCTCTCTCTCTCTCTCTCGTCACTGAAAGCTGAGTAAGACTTACCTGAGCACACCTGCCCAGCTCTAGTCTGCCAAGGGACTGAAATATTTTTAATGCCAATTCATAAGGCAACTGGACATCAAAGAATGGAACCTCGTTGATTTCGTTCTGAAAATAAGCACAGGAAAAAAAAAGGTTTTATTTCACTGCTTCCAAATGTTTCTCTCCTGACAAGAGGAACTAAATGATGGCTAAGATGGCTTGCGGGGTGATGATACCAGTATTCCAATATTTGAGGGGCTGCCACAAAGAAGATGGAGTCAAGCTATTCTCTAAAGCATCTGAAGGAAGTGGTGGATGGAAGCAATGGATGGAAACTAATCAAGGAGAGAAGCAACCTAGAACTAAGGAGAAATTTACTGATAGTTCGAATAATTCCTCAGTGGAACAGCTTGCCTCCAAAAGTTGTGGCTACTCCAACACTGGAGGCTTTTAAGAAGAGATCAGACAACCATTTGTCTGAAATATGGTATAGGGTCTCCTGCTTGAGCAGGGGATTGGACTAGAAGACCTCCAAGGTCCCTTTCAACTCTGTTATTCTGTTACATGTGTAATTTTCTCTACACAGTCTTGTTCCCCTTTTTGATTGCAGAGAAGGGAACAATTGAGAGGAACTCAATTCTTTTTCTTTTATAATTAAAAATAAACTTTATTAAAGATTAAAAAGAAAAAACAGGTACAATACATGGAATACAACATTTCATTACAAACAAAAACAATATACAAATACATAACAAATAAGCATAAAAACGTATATACTAACAATACTAACAGAAGAGAGGAACTCAATTCTAACTGTCTCATGGCCCGAAAAGTACATATGAACAGAGTTGAAAGAGGGGCTTGGAGGTCTCCTGATTGAGCAGGGGGTTGGACTAGAAGACCTCCAAGGTCCCTTCCAACTCTGTTACCCTGTTAAAAAAGACCCTCTATCTGAAGATGAGCTTTAGCCATGAGCCAGCACATTCTATTTACTCACTTACAGTCCCAATTCTCAAACATATTTGGCTGTAAGGCCCACCTCAAATTATATCAACTTGTTTCGTCCTTAACTTTTCACCAGGTGTGATTATAACTTCAGAGAATGTGTTACGTTTTAGTGTACAGGTAGTCCTCCACTTACAACTGTTTGTTCAATGACCGAAGTTACAACAGCACTGAAAAAAATGACTTATGACCATTTTTCATACTTAACAACCGTTGCAGCATCCCCAGGGTCACGTGATCAAAACCCGGGCGCTTGGCAACCGGCTCATATTTACAAAAGTCTCAGTGTCCCAGGGTCTCTTGATGCCCTTTTGCGACCTCCTGACAAGCAAAGCAAATGAAGCCAGATTCATTTAATGACCATGTTTCTGACTTAACGACTGCAGTGATTCACTTAACAACCGAGGCACAGGTGATAAAATTGAGTAAAATTCACTTAACAAATGCCTTGCTTCGTTAACATAAATTTTGGGCTCCATTGTGATCACAAGTGGAGGATCACCCCTAGCGGGTTTTGCAAAAGGCCCGGTTTGCAAAGGTGTTCTGACCCAAACCTGGTTCCAAGGAAACAAACGCCAAATGGAGGTAACAGAAAAACCTTTTAATGATTCTTTACAAATTCTGTTCCTTCCAGGTTAAAAGGCTGTTTCAAACTAATTGTCTCTGATAAGAACGAGCCTTGCCAATTTTGTGCAAGGCTGCCAAGAACACTAGATAAAGTTGCCAAGAAGTATTTCAAACACAAAGAGTCTCCAAACACCAACCAAGATATTCCAAACATCCACAAGGCTTGAAATACAAGAACTTCTTTGCTTCCTGCAAAGAACTCCGGTTTCTCAGCTGGATTTTATCTCTTGAGGGAGGGGCCATTACCTTGCAGCCTTTCTCCCGAGTCGCCCGTGCTGCTGCAGCTGCTCTTTTCTTCGAGCAGCCCTGCGCATGCGCACTGGGCACAGCCTCCTCAGGAATCTCTTCCTCACTGCTGCCAGCCTCCACAATCTCCGAAGGCAGCACTCCACTCCCTGATAGTCCTGGCCCATCCCTGCCTCACACGCAGGCCCCTCATCTGAGTCCTCGCTCTCCGAGACCTCAGCTGTCTGCACCTGCTGCCAGCGAACCACAACAAAAAATGAATGACAAAATATAACTTTGCTGTTCAGCTACGCATAGGTAGCAGAAACTGAGGAATACGAAATGGATTTTTCTCCCACCACCACCAAAACAAAAAACAAAAAAACCCAGGAAATCAGGAAATGTCGACCGCTTTAAATTTGGACAAAATCTAGCAAAACAAAACCTGATTTTTTTTATACGCGGCACAAATATCTCAATCCATTTTCCGACATCCACAAGTTGCTGAAATATTTATATTAAAGGAGGGAGGATCAATAAAGTGCATTTAGGCTCCCCAGGGTTGGAGGACTTTTCAAAAAGTGATTCACCTTGGAGGGAGGGAAAGATTTAACCTCAAATCTCTTCTCTAAAGACCCCATGGAAACTTTTACAGCTTCTGGTATCCAGAGCTTCAATGTTAACCATGATTTTTAGCCCACAGAGAATGCTAACGGTTTCTAAGCAAGCATTTTTTTTCTTCCTGATTTTTTCAAGACCGGAGTAAAATGGAAACCAAAATATGGGTAGTCCTCAGCTTACAACCACAATTTCCATTCCTAAGCAAGATTACCTGGCCCTGGGGAATGCTGCAACAGTTATGTGGGAAATGGTCACAAGTCACTTTTTTATAGTGCTGCTGTAACACTGAATGGTTGTCGGTCAAGGCCCAATTGTATTGGTGGGAGGCCGGTGGCAAGAAAAGTGAATCAAATAAACTAGTTAGCAGAGATGGCTAAATTGACTGTTTTGATTAAAGAAAAAAAAACGTTATTTCTACTTGGAAACCACTTCTGGACTTTGTGTTTGAAGTGGGGGAAAAAATGAAACTTTGATTTTGGGTTTTACCAATTAGATAGATTTGTTGTGATAGAAATGCCTAATCTAATGTCAAAGTAAAAAAGTTGAGGTTTGATGTTACTGTTTTATTCTACAGCACCAATGCGGTCAAAAGTTAATGGCTTTTTTTCTTTTTTCCCCTTGATTTCCCTCACTTTTCCCTTACCTAAATTCCCTGTTATATGAATATGTACGAAGACAAATTCCTTGTGTGTCCAATCACACTTGGCAAATAAAGAATTATATTCTATTCTATTCTTATTCTAATATTCTATTCCATTCTTATTCTACTACTATAAGCCTGATTTATGTACATATGCTCAGTGTACTTGTGTATACTGAGAGCATATGCACCAAGACAAATTACTTGTGTGTCCAATCACACTTGGCCAATAAAGAATTGTATTCTACTATTTATTTTTGTATTTTCTTTGTATCCTATATTATAAACTAATGTTTTTTTAAAAAACAAAACTGAATAATTAAACCCCAACCAAATAAATAAGTAATATCATTTCTCTAGAGTGGCCAGAGATGGCTAATTACACCTCAATCTGCTGAGGGGATTGTGAGATGTTCAATCTAATCCATGTTTCTCATACTACAATCAATGTTTATCCAACACATTCAGCCAAATGCAAACAAGACGTGTTATTGTTTATTGTGGGGTGAGTCTTTCGTTCTTTGTTGTCTCTAAATCTTATGATGGAAAAAAGGATTGATTCAAGCAGTAAAGAAGAAAACTAAACTCCATCCCCAGACAGGGGTGCTGCTACAAATAAGCCCATAATTGAAATCAGTTTCTTGGACTCAAGAGGATTTTGGAGTGGCATCATTACTTTCACTTTATGCTTATTGCTAGATCCGAATACCAATTAGCACAAGACACAAAAAAGAATAAAAAAGGGGAGGGGTCTATCTGGTTAAAACAGCTCCATTCCCCCCCCCCTTTTTAAATGTGATGGACAAAATCCAAAAGATAAACATTGGCCTCTGCTCCTTGGAGACACACATTTACACATCAGTGCACTAATGGAACTCTAGTTCAGTAAATGGATTAATTTGCTGCCATCAGAAATTTAATCCGTGGCTTTTTAGAAGGAGTGAAAGAAAGAAAAGTGCAGTTAACCAGAATTAACTCCCTTTAAACAATGTATACAGTGTTTGCATTAAAAAAATAGCTATCAGAGATAACTAAGGTACATACTTTGGTGGGGGGGAATAACAGACAGTTCTTGACTGGGAAAGCATAAGTATGAGCACTATGTGCATGTTTCAAATTGAAATAAAGACGGATATTTAGAGAGTCGCCGTGAAGATCCTGAAGAAAATGACTGAAAGGGCCCTGAATGGCACTCTAGTCCCCTTTTAAGACTGTGATATTGTCAGCATAGAACAATTTTATATTTACATTACTGCTTATATATTTAACTGTTTTTATATCTTTGTTTTATTCCACTGTAAGCTGCCCAGAGTCACTTCAAACCAATGGGTGGCATATAAATTTACTAAATAAATTCTGCTCCCACCATCCCTGCTGCTATTGCTCTGAGAACATTTAGAGGTGAAAATGCAAATGACAGAGCATCCAAAATTCTGTTATTCCTCTGACATATTCTCCCCCCCACCTCCCAAAAATGGAGCATAAAGCTGTCTTTTTATTTTTCCCTTCCATTAAAACCGTTCAGAGAGAAAAGGAGGTGAGAGGTGGATAAGATTGCTTACTAATTATCTGATCTGGCTTGAAAATTTGCTACCTCCCAATCTGGCGGTTTTCCTCACTACCTCTATTGTGCCACTCAGATACACAGCTTGCTAGACTACTTTAACAAAAGAAATGTTTTCCTAAATTTAAAACCACCACACTGTAAGAAAGAAAGAAAGAAAGAAAGAAAGAAAGAAAGAAAGAAAGAAAGAAAGAAAGAAAGAAAGAAAGAAAGAAAGAAAGAAAGAAAGAAAGAAAGAAAGAAAGAAAGAAAGAAAGAAACTAGTGAGCGAGAACTCCCACTTTGGTGATGGACTCGATTTACAATCATTCATGTAGTGATTTGTTAAAGTTACAGTGGCACTGAAAAAAGTGACTTATCAATGTTTTTCACCCTTACACTGTTGCAGCTTCCCCACAAGCACGTGATCAAGATTAGGATGCTTCGCAATTGGCTCATATTTATGACGGATGCAGCGGGCCAGGGTCATGTGATCACATTTAAGGACCTTCTTACAATGGGGAAGCCAGATTGACTGAACTACCATGCTTCTAATTTAACAAGTGCAGTGATTCACTTCACAATTGTACCAAAAAAAAGGCCACAAAACTCATTTTTGTTTAGCCACAGAAATTTTGGGCTGAACTGTGGCCAAAGACTAGTTGTACAACAGCAGTGTATGTGCAACAGCAAACTTTTAAAAACTTTATATGTCAAACCATGGTTTACTAAGTACAATGCCGGAGTTCCACAGTAGCACGGTTTACAATCAGCCAACGTGGTGCAAGTAATATGTAGTTGAATTAGGACTGGGAAGGTCTGGGTTCAAATCACATTAAACCATGCTTCCAATGCACAAGGAACCTTGTAACTAAGATAAAGGCATCTTTGAGTCATATGTCAATGCCATTAACTTCATCTTGTCTCCTATTGTCCATGTTCATATAATCCTCAGATACACTGAATGGTTTTATTTTTACCACCCCACCCCAATTCCAACACCACACAACCTATTCACTTGCAAGTGACTGGGGGACCAAGGGTACCATGGGAATAGAGGCCAAAAGGACACCACAATGTCAGTGGGGTATAGATTTCACACCACTGTCATTTTCCAACTCCAAAGGGTGCACCATCCCCATTGATTCAGTGACTTTGGGCTAGTCCCTACTCCCTCAGTCCAATTAATCTTGCATAGGGATAATAGGAGTGGGTGGGTGGCTGATTAATTTTGCAGTGATGGTGGAGTGAACATGAACTTAACCTCCTCTCTAAAAATTTAGGCTATCATGTGTAGCAATGAAAGGCAATAAATATGGTAGAGTACGTCAAATCCTCCGGCCTTTCGGAAGAGCATTCCTTACCCCAAGTGAAATCTTCCTGCCTTAAAAGATTATGTTTGGTTTGGTTTTTATACACACACACACACACACACACACACACACGATTAGATGGATGGATGGATGGATGGATAGATAGATAGATAGATAGATAGAGAGAGAGATAGACATAGGAGAGAGAAAGAGAGGTGAATAGAGGTAGAATAGACAGTTACCCACACACATATATAAAACATAAAATACAAAAACATACCAGCAAAAATAGGAAAAATAGGGGAGGAGAAAAGAGAAAAAAAGGCGTTGACTTCCAACTCCTTTTGGTGCAGTAGAATAAGAAATTGAACGGTAATCAAAAGCGAGACGAGAGGCAGAGAATAATGGATTCTGCAATCCAATCCACCCTGAAGGGCACCAGGTTGGGGAAAGAGATTTTCTTGAAGGGTGCGGGGGAGGGCCTCCAGGGCCTGAAATCTGGCCGAGGGCGGGGGAAACCTGCTGAAGCCAAAAAGGAGCAGAGAGTAAAAATGAGAGCACTCCATCTGATGGGGACCTAATTCGGAAGATACTAGACTTTGCAGAGATGGATAGACTGACATTAAAAACAAAGGACAAAGAAGACACAGAATATGACTTAACATGGAACAGATTTACGAGTGGCTAGAGGTAAGAGATAGGAAATAAGATGAAGAAAGACGACTGTTATTATGTATGAACTAAACTATAAAGAGTGTTTACCATGAAAACAGCGTTAATTATAATTAACAGAATTTAAACAAGCTAATGATAAAAGTAGAATCAAGATTAAATGATTACTGTTATATTATCTTAGTCATTCATGCAGACTTATATTTCTTCATTTTTTTGTAAATTAATGCCGAATACACTGTATTCAAATTTACGATAATATGTGTGTGGTGGTGTTATTTATTATCGTATTCAGCAACCTCTTAATAGAAAGAACACAATGTATGTGTGTGTTGTGGTGTGTGTGTAGTTGTGCTTAAATAGTTGCTAGCAACTTCAGCCCAGATAGCATTTGTGCACCACTTGCTACACACTTTTAAAGCACTACCAAGACTGGGATAATACCCCAAGCAAATGATAGGCACACATTATATAACCGCACGAAAACTTAAAAAAAAACATATATATATATATGTATAAAACATATATAATATATTAATATAAAACATAATATATATAAATAAAAACATATATATATATATAAAACATATTTTTATATATACATATATATATGTATATATGTACACACACACATATATATATATAAAACATATTTTTATATATACATATATATATGTATATATGTACACACACACACATATATATACACACACACAATTATATACATAATGTATATATAAAATGTATATAATACAATATATACACACATACACACACATATATGTATGTATATAATTACAGTATATTATATATTTATATTTTTCATATTATATTATGTGTAATTTATTATTATATACATAAAAAAGGACAGGAGAGTTCAGTTCCCGTACCAAGTCTTGAATGAGCTGCCCCAGAAGATCCTCCTTTCCTCCTCCTCCTCCGGGGGCCTCTGCCGCGGGCTCGGGGTCCCGCTCAGGCTCGGGAGAGTCGCGGAGCAGGAGGCGCTGAAGCGGCGGCTCTCCCTCCAGCAGCCCCCCGAGGAGACCCCCGTAGCCGCCCCAGCTTCGCACCGGCTGAGGCGGTTCTTCGCCTTCCGCTTCCCGAGGCCTTTTCCGGCTCCCGCCGCTCTTCCTCTGACGCTTCGGACCTTCCCGGGACAGCTCGGCTTGCCAACGGCGGCGGAACAAATCTAGCGCCGCCGCCGCCGAAGACGAGGACGCATTCTCCACCATGGCGGCCCCGGAGGAGGCGCGCCGACGGACCGGCCACCTCTTCCGGTCGCGACGGGTCCGACTCGCAAAAGCGGCCGGCTGGGAAACTGCGGGCGGCGCACGAAACGTTCCGCCCAGCAAAGGGGGCGCTCCCGTACCCCCCCAAAAAACCCTGTTTTCCCGCCTGTCCGTTCCCTGCGCGTCCCGTGACTGAGTTCGGCGCGGTCGAGAAAGTGTGAAGTCTCCCCCCCCTGCGCGCGTGCGCGCAAGACACCGACGTCCGTCTGCAAACCTCGGGGGGAAGAGGGATGCTTGGTGTTCAGAACGACTTGGCTTCAGAAGCTGTGGTTGCTCCATCAGTGGAGGCTTTTAAGAAGAAGATATTGTGTAACCGTCTGTCTGGAATGGTATATCGGTTCTCCTGCTCCAGCTGGGGGTTGGACTAGATGTCCTCTAAGGTCCTTTCCAACTTTGTTTATTCGACATTCTGTGAATGTTAAGAAGAGAAGGACTAGGGGTGACATGACAGCAGCCTTCCAATATCTGAGGGGCTGCCCCAAAGAAGAGGGAGTCAAGCTATTCTCCAAAGCACCTGAAGGGAAGGGAAGAAACAATGGATGGAAACTAAGCAAGGAGAGAAGCAACTTAGAACGAAGGAGAAATTTCCTGACACTTAGAACAATTGATCAGTGGAACAATTTGTCTCCAGAAGTTGTGGGTGCGTTTGTCTAAAATGGTACAGGGTCTCCTGGTTGGACTATAAGACCTCCAAGGTCCCTTCCAACTCTATTTATTGTGTCGTTTTCATCTTTTCGGTCCTTAGGGGTGAAAATTCTGCAAAGCTCGTGGGAACCACCAGGTTGTCGCAGAGATTGAGTTTGCCATAGCTCGTGGCTGCCACCTACTGGCCCCTTGGCGATTGGCATTCATCTCTGGGAACTGTGGTGGGAAGAGATCTCATTCAGCAGCAGAACATTAAAAGATGGGCAGTGTAAGACAATGCAGCCTTCAGTGACTGGATCCTTGCCGTATGTGCTGGAAACCAAATCCCTCTTGTTTCCCACTTCACCACGGCTAGGAGTTATGGAATCTGTAGTCCAACCCATGAGCCACATCTTGCACCATTGGTTGTGCTTGCTTAGGTTGAATTTCACAACACCCAGAGGTCTACACGTTGGCTTGGTACAGTGTTTTAAGATGTGTGGGGCTTTCAGCTCCCAGAATTCCCCAGCCAGTGTGCAGTAAATGTTCACTTGACTTATGGAAAGCTGTTGGAGCAGAGAGGGATGTTCTGCAGGCTGACATGTTGGTTTGTGAAATTGATTTTTGTATTGCAATGATCAGTTTTATTGTTATGTCCCCAAAGGGTGAGGTGTTTCAAGGATGAGTTTGATTTCCTGGAGCCTTCGTTTATTTTGGAATATTTGCTTTATTTATTCTTGTTACAAAGTGCTAAAGCAGAGGTAGCTAGTCTTAAAAAAAACAACACAGTTGATCGGCTACATCTGGCCCAATCTCAAAATATCAAGTTGTCTAGCATTTCTGCATATTTTCGCATTTAACTAATATGCCTCACTCTTGTTGTCTCTCAATTTGCTGTTTCTCTTTGCTTGTACATATCCAAAACTGTGAACTATTAAAAAGAATCAGTAATTTGTCAAACACTCGGTTTATCCTGTGGGCGAACTGCCTATTGGGGACTTAGAATTGCAGAGCAATTAAAAGTTAACACTCCTGTGTCAAAGATTTTAAAATGTAGGGTGGCTTCACGCCTTGCATGAAATGCTAGGCTGTGCTTTTCCATAAGTCTAAGTGTGTAAGCGTGCAAGGACTAGGAGATACCCTCCAAAGAACATGTTTTCTCATTTCTTCGCAAAACCTGCTTCAAAGGTGCACAGAGGTATCTGCTTCCAACATTACCTGGAAGGATCATAGGACAATGCTTTTTTAAGAGGTCCTTGGTGCTTTCTAAGGTTGGCCATTTCCTTGCAGATGTTTCATCATCCAAACTAGGTAACATCATCAGTGCTAGAAGGCAGTGGGGTTTGTTCCCTGTTTATACTGGTGGCTTCCTCTGTCAGTGGGTGTGTTCTTGGTGGTTTCTTGATTAGGCTGTTTGACATATAAACAGAAAGTGAATGCTGCTGCCTTCTAGCACTGATGATGTTATCTAGTTTGGTAATGAAATGTCTCCAAGAAAACAATCTAACTCAGAAAGCACCAAGGACCCCACAGTTCTCTTCTTCTTCCTCCTTCTCCTCCTCCTCCTCTTCTGCAACTCCACTCCTTTCTAGCACTAATGATGTTACCTAGTTTGGTAATGAAACGTCTGCAGGAAAACAATCAAGTTCAGAGAGCATCAAAGAAAGTACTCTCATTTCAACCCTAAGCTACAGATATTCTCCTTTATTGACAGTGCTTTAACCCAGGTCAACAAGATATTCAGAATCTTGAGTTCAGCATTTTTTCTCTAACCAGAAATGGCTCACTAGAATTCTTAAGTGTTTTTCCCTTGTTTTCTCCGGAAGCTGAGAGGACCCTTTCCACACAGAAAGCAACTTCTTCAGACCTTTCCATGCAGAAAGCATCTTTTTATTTCTTTTTGTGCAAAAAGCCTTGTTTTTTCCCCACATAGAAAGCATTTTCTTCCTCTTTTTCTTCATAGAAAACATCTTCATCATTTTTCAGAGTCTCCAATGGCAAATATATGGGCTTCCCCTCATCTGATCCCAACAGCAACCCTGTGAGGGAGGACAAGCCAAAGATAAAGATGGTGTTTACGCTCTGAATCAAATGGTAGCATGTACTTGCTTGGTTTTGTTGTTACTTGTGCGATCCTTGTCTTTGCAGGGTGTAATCCATGTTTGTGTGTTTCGTGTACAGCCATTCCATTTTAAAATAAAAGGATGGTGTGAGATCTAAATGCAACATAACTTGGGTACTTTAAAGTGTAACAGATTTGCTTGTTCCCTGACAAAGTGAAATAAATAAATTCACCAAAGTTATGTGGTCATGCATTTGCTTGACTTTTAAGAATGGCAAATTAAGGAGAGGAGGGGGGAGAAGAAGAGGAGGAAGAGGAAAAAAGGAAGAAGAAGAGGAAGTGGAAGAAGGAGAGGAGAAGAAGAGGAGGAGGAGAACATTTGAAAAGAGAGAGGTAAAGAAACATACTGAAGCAGAAGAGAAAACAAAAAAAGGAAGAAAAGAAAATGAAAATAGGGAAGGAAAAAGAGCCTGTGAAAAAAAGAAAGAAAGAAAGAAAGAGAAAGAGAGGTATAAAGGCTAGATCAAGAATAGAATGAAAGAGTTCACAAAGGAGGGAAGGGAAAGGGAGAGAGAAAATGAGAGAAGGACGGAAGGAAGGAGAAAGAAAGGAAATCGAGAAGAAGGAGAAGAAGAAGGAGAGGAGAGAAGAAAGGAAAAGAGGAGAGGAAGAAAGGGAAAGAGAAAGGAAGAAAGGAAGCGAGGAGAGGAGAAAGAGGAAAGAAGAAAGGACAGAAGAGGAGAGGGGAAAGGGGGAAGGGAAGGAAGAAAGGAAGAGAGAGAGGGAGAAAGGCGAAAGAGGAAGGAAGAAAGGACAGAGAGAGGGAGAAAGGGAAAAGAGAAAGGAAGAAGGAGCGGAAGAGGAGTGGAAGAAAGGAAAGGGGAAAGGGAAGAAAGCGAAAAGAGAGGAGAAGGGAGAAAGGGGAAAGAGGAAAGGAAGAAAGGACAGAAGAGAGAAGGGGAGAAAGGGGAAAGAGAAGGAAAGGAAAGAAAAGGAAAAGAGAGGAGAGGGAGAAAGGGAAAGAGGAAGGAAGAAAGGACAGAAGAGGAGAGGGAGAAAGGGAAAGAGAAAGGAAGAAAGGAAAAGAGAGGAGAGGAGAAAGGGAAAGAGGAAAGAAGAAAGGACAGAAGAGGAGGGGGAGAAAGGGAAAGAGGAAAGGAAGAAAGGACAGAAGAGGAGAGGGAGAAAGGGAAGAGGAAGGAAGAAAGGAAAAGAGAGGAGAGGAGAAAGGGGAAAGAGGAAAGGAAGAAAGGAAAAGAGAGGAGAGGGAGAAAGGGGAAGAGAAAGGAAAAAGGACAGAAGAGGAGGGGAGAAAGGGGAAAGAGGAAAGGAAGAAAGAAAAGAGAGGAGAGGGAGAAAGGGGAAAGAGAAAGGAAGAAAGGACAGAAGAGGAGGGGAGAAAGGGGAAAGAGGAAAGGAAGAAAGGAAAAGAGAGGAGAGGGAAAGGAAGGGGAGAAAGAAGGGAGAGAAGAGAGGCGAAGGAAGAGGGAAGGGAAGAGTTAAGGCTCTCCGCCCGCTCCCTCGCGCGTCTTGCGCCGCCCCGTCGAGGAGGAGGAGGATGATCTCAGCCAGCATGTGACGCCCGAGCGCGCCCGCTCCGCGCCAGACTGACAGCCGCGGCAGGAGGAGCGGCGGCGGCGGCGGCGGGCGAAGCGGGCGCTGGGCTGGCGATCGCTGGGCTGGCCGCGAGGCAGCAGGAGCAGCGTCGCCGCCGTCGGGCCCGGCCATGTGCCCCTGCGCCCTGCCCGGCCGCCCCCCGGCCGCTGTTTCTGCGCAGCCACGGCGGCGGAGGCGGAGGCGGCGGCGGCAACGGCAGCAACCCGGGCAGGGCGCGCGTCTCCGGAGCGCAGCTCACCGCGGGCGCCTCCAGGCGATCGGCGATGAGCTGCAGGCGGCGGACGGCCGCGAAGGGCGGCCAGGAGCCGCCGCGCCTCCGCCGGCACCGGCCTGGCCACTTCCTTGCGCTGCTGGCCGCCCTGGCCTGGCTGAGCCACCGCGGGCCGCATGTAGGGCGGCCGGAGCGACGGCCCCTCGAGGGGTGCCCGAGTGAGTCAGCGACATCCCGGCAGGTGAGCGGCGGCGGGAAGGAGGACTGGTTGGCGCTCTGTGTGTGTTTGTGTGTGTGTGTCTCTACCTCGGGTCCCGCCGGGCAAGCGTCTGAGTCCGTCCCCCCCCCCCCTTCTTCCTAGCCTGTGGGACTACAGCTTCCATCTTCCCCAGCCTTCCTGCCTTGGCTCTGCGAGGGTTTCTGCAGACCGGAGCACCTGCCCGGCGGAGTTTGCAGCTCCAGCGTTCACCTTTGGGGCTCACCTTTCTCTGCCTTACCTGCGAAATGGGGGTGGGTGGGAAGCCGAGACTGACGGTTCAAGGATGTGCAGGGACATACTTGGGCCACGGGAAAGCATCCTACACACCTGTGGGTGTCGTGAGAAATGCCCTCTCCAGTGATAGAAAGTACCCTGGACTCAACAAAACACAGTGCACATCCAGTGGAACTCATTGCCACATGGGCCCAGGAAGTAGCTGTTGCTGTGGGACGCTTGGAAAGCAAGGTGGGTCAAACCCAAGGAGCAGGGGGTTGGACTAGAAGACCTCCACTGTTCCCTAAGTTAGGGAGGTTGGTGCAAAGCTTTACACAGCTTCCAGGAGAATATTTGCAGCTCGGGGTTGACAGGAAGGTGTCCTTGGTGCTCTCTGAGCTGGGTGGTTTTCTTGCAGACATTTCATGACCCAATTAGGCAAAGCCATCAGTGCTAGAAGGGAGTGGGGTTTGCAAAGAGGAGGAGGATTTTGGGGTCCTTGGTGCTCTCTGAGCTTAGTGGCTTTCATTACCCAACTAGATAACACCATCAGTGCTACAAGGGAATGAGGAGGAAGATTGTGAGGTTCTTGATACTCTNCTACAAGGGAATGAGGAGGAAGATTGTGAGGTTCTTGATACTCTCTGAGCTGGGTGGTTTTCTTGCAGACGTTTCATTACCGAAACTTGGTAACGTCATTCCAGGTACTTTTGCAGCTCCCATGAAATCAGGCAGTGGGTCCATTCTGTGGTTTGCGTGTGGGCTTCCCAGAGGCAGTTTTTTCCCCCTGCTATTCACCTGGGGGAAAAAAAACAGTGGCTGGAATATCAACCAAGTGGATTGGACCTTGCAGGGCTCTTAATTTCCCAGCCCTCCAAATATTGCAGCTCTTGAAAATCCCGTGGATTGGATTCGTTTTGCCTCCCGGGCATCGGCTTCTTGCTAGCCAGCCAAGGGGTAGAGGTGAGGGAGGGTAGAATGGTACTCCAAAGCTGGGCATGGAGACATACCTGTGAGATTCACTCTTCCATCTTTGCTCCAGGCTAAAAGGTGGCATCTTTAATTTGGATGGGGCTAATTGCCACTCTGAGAGAGCAATCCAGATCGAGCCAGGAGAAAAAAGAAAAGAAAAAAAGAGAGAGAGAGAGAGAGAGGAGTTTGAGGTCAGGAGTTTGGGGGGGGGAGGGTTTGTGGGGTTTTGCTTTTTTTTTTTTTTTNGTTTTGGCATGTCAGGTCTGAGCCAGGAACAGGTTCCAGCTGCCTCGCCTGGCACTGCCGGCCACCAATTCTGCAAAACCTCAGTTGGCATGGTGGGCAGAGCTGGAGGCAGCCGAGGTGACGGGCAGTTTTGGACGCTGAGTTTTCCCAGACCAGGTGTGTCTTTTGTTAGCCAAGCTGTAAGTTTCTCTCTGCTGTGGGCACTTGGAGCCCCGATTTTGCCTGTAAAAGTTCCTCCTGGAAAGAATCTCGAGCAAAGCACCAGAGGGCAGGAGAAGAAGTTAATGGGTGGAAGCTCATTAAAGAGAGATTTAACCTAGAAGGAGAAATTATTTGACAGTGAGAGCAATTAATCGAAGGAACATCTTGCCTCCCAGAGCTGTGGGTGCTCCCATCACTGGAGGGTTTCAACAATAAATTGGACAATCATTTGACTGGAAGAGTATATAAGGCTCCTGCCTTGAGCAGGGGGCTGGACTAGAAGATCTCTGAGATCACTACCAGCCTTAGGATTCTGTGTTCTATGTTCGGAGCTATAAAACAGTCCCCCAAACAGCCTGCAGGCTTTTTCTATGCTTCGAAAGCTAACAGAATATGCTAAAGTTGATGAATTTTATCACAAGTGGTGACTGCAAAATAATTTTAGAAACAGAGTCTCCATTTCTTGGGGTAGTTTATGATTTGTGTAACTCATTAGACTACATTCCCAATGCCCAGATCTAGGCTAGGACTTCTAAGACAAGGTTTAACATTGGCAATGCTTTCGTTTAGATTGCAACTTTTTTTTTTTTTTGAGACTTATGCATTCCCTTAACACTGATTTTGCCCTTTCTGATAGAAACCTGCCTTGGACAGGAAGAGAAAACCGGAAAAGCCGATATATAGAAATTATACCATTATCACCCATTATAAAAACGATGTTGAGACTCTGGGAAGAGTGCAGATAAGAGCAACCAGGATGATGAAGGGACTGGAGGCTAAAACATATAAAGAATGGTTGCTGGAATTGGGTTTGTCTAGTTTGATGAAAAGAAGGACTAGGGATGACATGGTAGCAGTGTTCCAATATCTCAGGGACTGCCACAAAGAGGGAGTCAAGCTATTCTCCAAAGCACAAGAGGGCAGGACAAGAAACAACAGATGGAAACTAACCAAGGAGGAAAGCAACTTAGAACTAAGGAGAAATTTCCTAACAGTGAGAACAATTAACCAGTGAAACGACTTGCCTTCAGAAGTTGTGGGGGATCCATCATTGGAGGTTTTTAAGAAGAGATTAGACAACCATTTGTCTGAAATGATGTTGAGTTTCCTGCTTGACCAGGGGGGCTGGACTAGAAGACCTCCAAGGCCCCTTCCAACTCTTGTTATTCTGCACATTGCATCTCCTTCCCCTTTGAAGCAACAAGGTTGCTTAACCAGCCTCTTTTCACCAGGAGTCACAGTTGACTTAAGGACACACATTTCCCTTTATGGGTCCCCAACTGCATTGAGAACAGGGAAGGGACCCAGCAGGGGAGGGGCAAAGCCAAAATAAAGACTCCCTCCTCCAATCTCAAAACTCAGACTGCCAGCAGCTTCTGAGCCAAGCAGGCTGTCCATTTTGATTCCTCAATTTGGCTGTAGAGTACACATGAGTGTGTGTGTGTGTGTATGTGAAGGTCTGCCTGTGTCCTCTTTTCCTAAACTGGGATTATCTTCACAGTAGGAGAAGAGGGTGGATTTTCTATTTACTGCTTTTAGGAAGGCTTGTGCTCCGCACACTAACTCTCCCCCGCTCTGCTTTCTCGTATCTTCCGTTTCAACGAAGTGGAGTGGCAGAACAGATAAAATTATCCAAATTCTTAATGCAGGCAGCTCAAGATCAGACTGAGGGATTATGGGCCATCAAGACTTGATTGATCCTCAACAACCAAAACTATTTTCAAAAACAGATCAGACGTCCAGCCCTTGCTTATCCATGGAGACTGAGTGGAGCAAGTGGCCAGTTTTAAGTTTCTGGGTGTTACCCTAAAAGAGGACCTGACCTGGGGTGCCCACATTGCAGCCCTGGTCAAAAGGGCCCAGCAGAGATTATACTACCTGAGGCTTCTCAGAAAACAACAACTGAATGAAAAACTGCTGGTGACCTTCTACCGCTGCACCAGAGAGAGTATCTTAACTTACTGCACCTGTGTGTGGTTTGCCAATTGCACAGGGGCAGATAGGACAGCACTCCAGAAGGTTCATGTCATTGCCCAGAGGATCCTGGGTTGCCCTCTCCCCTCTTTGGAAGAGCTTTATAGCTCCCGCTGCCTTAAGAAAGTTCAAAACTTCCTCAGAGATCCATCTCATCCTGGGAACCCTTTTTTTGAACTATTACCATCTGGCAGACGATAGTACAGGATAATAAAAACAAGGACAAATAGGCTGAAAAATAGTTTCTATCCCAAGGCAGTAACTACTGAATTCTACCGTAAAGTGCAATATTAATGCAATATCAGGGGTTTTCAATTCAATGTATAGAATGTGAAGGATGTGTGTTTGTGTTTTATTTTCATAGTTATAATGTACACTGAAGATGGTATATAATTTCGTTGCACGAGGTGCAATGACAACAAACTAAATGAAATTAAACTCTGTAAGGAACGGTCCCTCACCTGATCTTCCCACCGGTCAAGATCCGTCAGCTTGTAGCTGACTCCATCCACCTGGTCTCTGGTTATCCTCTTCTTCCCATCCCTTCCAAGATCAGAGCCTTCTCCATCAAGGTGGATGGACTCAGGTATGGTGGTGATGGGAACCTGAAAAGCCAGGTTGGGACAGACCATTATGGAGAAAAATCTTGCCTAGGGGTTGCTAAGAATGGACACTGAATTGATGGGTCTTTCCATGGATGGATTGACTGATGTGTCATTAAGTCTGTGTCTTTCTTAGCAACCACTAGACACTTAAGCAACCACCTAGTTTGATAAAGAAACACCTGCAAGAAAGCCACCAAGCTCAGAGAGCACCAAAAACCCCACAGCCCTCCTCTCTCCTTTGCTTCTTCCTTCCTTCCAGCGCTGATAATGTTAAATAGTTGGGTAATAGGACATCTGCAAGAAACAACCCAAATCAGAGAGCACCAAGGACCACACAGTCTTCCTCCTCCTCCAAACCCCATCCCATTCCTTTCTAGCACTGATGGTGTTACCTAGTTGGGTCACAAAACATTTGCAAAAAAGCCACCAAGCTCAGACAGCTCAGACCAAGGAAGGACCTTCTCACCAAGTGAGGACAATCGACCCGTGGAACAGAAGTTGCCTTTGGAAGCTGTGGGAGCTTCATCCTTGGAGGCTTTCAAGAAGAGATTGGACTGCCATTTGTAAGAAATGGTGTAGTCGGATCTCCTGCTTGGGGGGGGGGGTTGGACTAGATGGCCTACAAGGTCCCTTCCAACTCTGTTAATCTGTAAGATCTCACAGTTGTCCTCCTCTCCACAAACCCCACTCCCTCCTAACACTGATGATGTTACCTAGTTGGGCAATGAAATGTCTGCAAGAAAACAACCAAGCTCAGAGAGCACCAAGGACCCCACAGTTCTCCTCCTCCCCTGCTCCTCCTCTCCACAAACTCCACTCCCTTCTAGCACCGATGATGTTATCTAGTTGGGTAATGGAATGTGTGCAAGAAAATGAGGCCAGAAGAGAGAATTAGAATTAGAATTAGACCAGATCAGACCAGAATAGAATAGGAATAGAATTAGAATAGAAATAGAATAAGAATAGAATAGAGTAAGAGTAGAAGGTTGCCAACTGCCCAAATTTTTTATTGCAAGTCATTTTTCCCCCCAATGCCATTGTAACTTTGCACAGTCGTTAAATGAATTGTTGTAACTCAGGGTCTAGCTATATTACCCACAACAAAAACGGATTTCGTCGGCAAGCCCTTTCCCATCGCGTGTTGTTCAGTAGTTTGTTTAATAATTGAGGCTTCATAAACCACGGCTTCTGTGCAATCCCAGCCATGCAAATCATTCTCAGCTACATTCATATTTCTTCTGAAGTTCAGAATGGCATATGCAGTCCTTCCACCTCTGGTTTGATTCCCAGAAAAGGCCCTTTAAAGTAGGTTAGGCTGAGAGTAAGGGGACTTCCTCTCAATAGATCCTGCTTTTCCTTCCATGGTTCCTGTTGGATTTGTTTTGTGTTCGAAGGCTTCCTTGCGTTCTGTGGTTAGAGGACGTCTCTCTTGATGCCCAGCCCCTGTTATAACTATTAGAAAAATGACTAACTCTGGTGCTTGCTTGGGGGCAGGATCCCTGCAGGATTTAGGAACACAGGTGGTAGACTTTCCCTCCTGTAATTACCCTTTCAGACTTAATGCCAGCTTAAGAATCTGTTCAGAGAGCAAGGAAGAAAGGAAGGGAGGAAGGGAGGGAGGGAGGGATGAGTAGGTCTTGAAATATGGAAAGCCATCAGATGCACGAAGAGTGACTAGACTGAGCCAATTACTCGAGATTTACTCTTTTCACTAACAATGAAATGCTTTCTTTGGCTTGGCACATGATCTCAGCCTCTGTGGTTTGGGAGGTTCCCCTTAATATGCAGCATGGGTAATACGCAGCTTGGATTAACCCTCATTAAACAAGCAATGGCCTAGTGCAGGGGTGTTCAAAACTTGACAGCTTTAAGACTGGACTTTAATTCCCAGAATTTTTCCCCCAGTCATGTTAGCTCAAGAATTCTGGGAACTGAAGTCCACAAGTCTTAAACTTGCCAAGTTTGAAGACCTTTGGCCTCATGCAAGAGTCTCCAAACTTGGGGACTTTATGCTGGATGGGAAATTCTGGGAGTTGAAGTCCACAAGCCTTAAAGTCTCCAAGTTTGGGAGACCCTGGCTTAGTGCAATGAGCAATCCCACCCCATCTTAGGAAATGGTTTCCCCATACCAAAATATATTCTTGGACCATTCAAACAAGATTAGGTCATGGATTAAAGTCATCCTTGGCTCGGAGATCCTTTAACGGGAAGTATTGAGGTCAAATCTGAGAAAGGTGAACTAGCTGTCAGGATTCCGGCAGCTATCCCAATTAAATCATGAGTCTCGAGCCAAACTTCCAAAACTTTAAAAGGATTTCTTGGGAGTTAACATGCCGGCATTGCCGGCATTCATTGTCCCCCTTGACCCTGGTTTTCCCCCACCCCCTCAGTGTATCGTAATTCATATTCTCCAATGGGACACATCCATAGTCAAGAGCCATCAGTCATGTTCTCCAGTTAGGTATTTGCACAGCAGAAACTTTGGTCACCTAGTTGCTATCTTTGAAAACATTTATGGAATGCAGTTTTGGTTTGCAAGCTGCTGCACTGCTCCCCCCTCCCTTTCTGTTGGCAACTCTAAAAAGACCAGAGAAATATTTTATGAGTTGACATCCTCCACGTATACTATGGTGCTGCTTTCTTCCATAAGTTCATCGTTTCCCTTGACTGTATGTGAAGCCTTTTTCCCCCCTTTCTCTCCTAACTAACGGCTCTGCTGAGCATGGGAAAAATAACTTTTCCCCCCAAGCAAAATCACTTGTCTCGCTTTCGCTGGTATAAGAAGGGAATTAAGGGACATAATTTAATATTTGGAATTAATTTAGGTAGCCTTTCCAGGCTTACTGGAAAGAAACACCATCTAAATAAATCCATGTTTCTCAACCTTGTCAACTTTAAAGTGGGTGGACTTCCACTCCCGCAGAATTCCCCAGCCAGCAATTCTCAGCCAGGCACAACCCAGGCAGCATACAAAGATGCCTGATCTTGGGTAGATTCGTGGCAGACCCTGGTTTAAGGGGGGGGTTCCGAGATAAACTACATTTGTGAAAAAACGTGGCTTAGAGCTTCACCGCCTGACTTGGTTCAAGCCATGGTTTGATGTGGGTTGGCCCTCCAGGGTTGTTAGTGCTTGTGTCGTAGCCTGAGGCTGCAAAGTTGTTGCGAAGAGGATCCATCCTGGCATCCTATTGAGCTGGGAGCACAATGCTGGCTGGATCGACCTCAACATCGTTGAGTTTCTTCTTAGCGGCGAAGCGAAGAAACATCCATCCATCCGCCGAATTCTGCCTCTTGATTGTGCCGTATTTCCCAGCCAGCCTTGTCGGTTTCCAGGTAACCTTTGAAACAACTGTGGTTTGTTTTGTTTTTTTTTAATTTTAGTATCGAACCCGAACAAATTAAGAGAGCCAGCCAGATTAAAAGTCTGAACCTTCCTTTGGCTCCTTTGCCTGGGAGATAAAAGCCATCCCCGTCCTTCTTGGTGAAGTTCCAAGGCTGCGGTGCAGATGCAAATTTAGCTGGATGACAAGATAATTAACCAGACAAAGCCGTAAAGCCCCAATCCTACCCATCCCACCTCACCATCTGCCTTGATTTATATTGTTTCTTCCATCCCCGGCATCATCACTTCCTTGCCATCCATCTCCTTCTTGTTTAATTTTGGAAGCGCTACAGAACGGGGTTCGCTTTCTAGGTCACATCTAAAAAGCAGGAAGGTTGGAGAGGCGTCTTGGGGGCTGGGTCCCAGTTCTATGTGCTTCAGCAGGGCTAGGGATCTGCATTTGGAAGGAGAAAGGTGAACTGCACCTCCTTAAAGCAGCCGGGGCAGGGGGCGAAGCCAAGGAAAGGATGCTTGATTTGGGTAGGTGGGAGGGGAACTTGTTGCATGGGTTGTGCACCGAAGAGAAATTCTCCCTCTCAATCACTCGTTATGGATTAGATTTATTTGCATCCTACCCTTTTATTATTTTTACAAACAACTCAAGGGGGCAAACATGGCTAAGGGAGGACTGGCATTCATTGTCTCCTGGTGATTGGCCCAAAGTCACACAGCTTCATTTTGTGCCCAAGGCAGAAAATCACAGTCTCCTGGTGATTGGCCCAATGTCACCTAGCCACTTTCAAACCTAGGGCAGAACTAGAACTCTCAGTCTCCTGGTGAATGGCCCGAAATCACCCAGCCAACATTTGTATCTTAGGTAGTATTAGAATTCACAATCTCCTGCTTTAACCGCTGGACCAAACTTCTACCTTCCCTTGAAGAGCTCAGGGTTTCCAGATTATCTCCACAACATCATCCCTACAAAATGAATTGGGTTGAGGAAGGGTGGCCTGGGGCTGAGTGAGACTCAAACCCAGCTCCTCCTTCCTCTAACACCTTCACCGTTCCACCATCCTGACTCTTTTGGATGACTGCCCAAACCGGAAAAGGCTAGTTGTACAGAATTCATCAAACTATACGGTAGTTTGTTTCCTTATGCCTTGTACGAGCCCAGGTACTCTATAAACCATTATTTATGACTTTGTATGATCTGTCAACTCATCCTAAATATCTTTTCCTTCTGGATGAATGAGTAGCCCATTAAACTGAAATACAGAGGTATCCAAGGGATGTGCCTCCAAATTTTCTTCTGCTACGTCCACGATGTGGAGATTTATATTTTAAACCCGGGTGAGAATTTCCAATTTGGGAGACTGAACTTCCTCTAAATCAGGAGTCTCCAAACTTGGTGACTTTTAAGGCTTGTGGATTTCAACTCTCAGAATTCCCCAGCCAGCATGCTTTTCACCTGGGAATGGGGCCTTCAACACCCAAAATTCCTCAAGCTGATCGGGGAATTCTGGAAGTCCACTGGTCTTAAAAGGTTGAAAAACACTGCACCAGTCAAATCTGCCGCACATTGTGTGACCTGATTCCATTTGTAGATTTCCAAATAAGTGGCAGGGTTTTATTAATGATTAATAAACAAATAAATAAATGAATAAATAAGGAAAAGGCATTTCAGAGGGGGTCTGAAATGCCTTTCCCTTATTTATTTATTAATCATATTTATCTGGCCGTCTATCTTTCTGTTCTGGGCAGCGCACAACAATAAACAAAACACTTGCAAATCTTCAAAAGTGTCAGAAGAGTTGCACATCTGTGTCTTCTTTTACTACTTTTTTTTTTTTTTTTGCTATCTCTCTCTGCTGGATCTTTTTAAAGATTTCTCGCTCGGTCATCTAGAAAAGCTAAGTGATTTCCCATCTCTGGATTTGCATCCCGAGCCGCTGATTTCCAACAGGAGCGGAAACACTCCACGGATTGCAGCTGTTAACTACACAATCTGACATCACCTTGCAGAGGGGCCCCAGCTAGGCTGATGAGGCCGATGCCAACCTGGCATACCACATCCGTCGTATCTTGCTCCATCAGCCTAGAAGCGGCACAGCGTGTTAAATTAAAACCCTGCCTCCCTCTGCCAGAGCTGTCCCTGCTTGCTCTCTGGCGATGGGTCTTGCCAAGCGTTTCCCCTGCCATCAGCTGCTGGGCTAGAAGAGGGGGCTGGTCTGTCAAAATGTTCAACAGAGTTAATTATCTGCATTCAAAAGTTGGCCCTAGGAGGCTTCTGGAACCAACTCCTGCCGGGTAGTGCCGAAGTCTAAGGAAGGGATGAGGAGTTGAGGCCATTCGATGGATGGAAGCTAAGTGTCATGCCCCCATCGAAGTCGAACAGCTGACAGGGAGTGGGAGTGTGGCTCCGTTGGCTGTGGAGGAAACTGGGGAAGGGCAAAGTCCAGCTGGGCAGAGCAGGGGAGAGGTAGAACAAGGGAGAGGGAATTCAGAGGAAGACCCAGGCCCACTCCCTCTTCATCCTCGGGCACACAGGGTGGAACAGAGAAGGGAGCAACATGGGTTGCGTGGCTTATGGGGGAGGAAAGGGCCCTGATTCCCTTCATTAGCCCCATCTGGGAATGAGATTTTTAAAGAGATGCATGCTGAGTGCGGCAGCTGCTGGGAACAAATGTGAGTTTATCTTGTGTTGACTTTGCTTATCTGGGTTCCTGGCATCCTCCCAACTGTGTTAAATTACTACCATTCCATCATGTCTGGAATTCCTGCTCCTGCCCTGCTGGATTAATTACCTCATTTTGCCTTGATTGGACTTATAGTTCTAGTTTTTGCTGACTACGTTTTGGACTTGATTCTCTGCAGCCAAAGGCTGTTCCTGGGAGAGTTTTTCTCCAGCCAGAAGGTAACCTGGACATTGGGGACAAAGTTGGAGCGAATAAAGGGACTCCTCCTGATTATCAGACTGTGTGGCCTTTGTGCCACGCCCCTTTGGGTCATCACACTATCAAGAAAGGATCCAACCGAGAACTAAGGAGAAATTTATTGATGGCGAAAACCATGAATGAGTGGAATGGTGCTTTGCGTTTGGTGGTTTTCTTGCCTCTAGAGGTTGTGGGTGTTCCATCCCTGGAAGTTTTTAAGAAGAGATTGAACAGCCGTTTGTCAGGAATGGTATAGAGCATGGGGCTGGACTAGAAGACCTCCAAGGACTTATTCTAGGTTTTATGTTCTAACGTAGTCCAAGATCCTCAATTGCTAGGGTTCTCTATCGTCCTTTTAGTTAAGGTTGGGCTCAATGGTATGAGGGTCTCCTGCTTGAGCAGAAGAGCGGGCCCCAACTTTAATTGCTTGACAGCCCAGCGGGGAAGAGGGGAAGTGGCCCACCACTCATGCATGTCGGTGCCACTGCTCTGGGTCCATGCGCCAGCCTGTCACTCATGCAGCCCGGTTCCAAACAAACAATGGCCTGGTAGTGGGCTGTGGCCCAGGAATTGGGGTCCCCTGAGCTAGAAGACTTCCAAAGTCCCTTCACCTCTGGTATTCTGTTATTCTGTTTGTAAGCCCTCCTGCCCCAACTCAATGTAATCTCTTCTCTTCCCTTCTCTCTCTCTTCTCCTCTTCCTTTCTCTTCTCCTCTTCTCTCTTCTGTTCTCTTTCTTTTCTTCCCTTCCCGTCCTCTTTCCTTCTCTTCCCCTCTCT